>WMED01005052.1:0-19979 GCA_019650415.1 Pipa parva
ATCTATACCCCTTTTGATGCATCCCATGATTCTATTTGCTTTGGCAGCTGCCACTTGGCATTGCCAGGGTGTGTGACCCCATTATTTTTAAACATGTTTGCTGGACCTACTCCCTTTTTCCTACCCCTATTGCTCAGTGGGATGGGGTAAATATTTGAAGTCTGGAGTGATTAAGGCTGCCTACTGACCCTCACTCATTAGCAAAGGGGACAGGTGTCAGTTCCCTAAAGGGGTTCAGTTTCTGCCCCTCTGCCTTACCCCAACCACCTTGCTGTGAGGGAGTGGGTGACTAAAGTAAATAAATTAAATTAGGACTCATTCACAAACGAAGGGTCCATTCCCCTTAACTTGTAGTAAATTAAACTAAAATAAGTTCCCCCACCCAACATAAACAAATAGAAAATTGTGATTTTCTAAGTTACCTTCACAGTATTTTTTGCAAAACCCACAATCTTCTTTTTAGCAATAAAGAAATTTATGAAAGAACAATATTCAATATCTATCTTCCCCTGCAGTCTCCTACTCTTGGTCCACTGGAACTAAACTGCTGCCGCTGCACAGTAACACGCACACTGGAAAACTTGAACTGTACCAGGAACCACATATGAGAGGGACCACTACTGTGCAGTTATTCAGTGGTTGATGTCCCCTTTATCCCATGCGCCAGATGGCCACCATCTTCACCACCACCTAGAAATAAAATTTCCTACAGCAAACATTGTGCAAGTTACACTTCTTCTGACTGTTAATTGTGGGGTTCAGTTGGTTAAAGTAGAGCATATTTTGCCAGTCCTTAGCAACACAGTTCAAATGCAGTTTTTTAGACCCACAGTGCTTTCTTCACTTTCAGCCTTTTAAACAAATGTTTTAAAATGTTTATATATCTTACGTTCTGCCTAAGCATTACATTTATTTTTGTCCTTTCTCTCCTTTATGCATTTTCTCTCAAGAGCTAGATTTAATTACACTATGTATATAGTTCAAATTCTAGCCAAAGCTAAATATGTTTTTTTTTTTCTATTTCATTTCTCATGTTTTGTATATTTTAGCAGGTAACACTGGTTGTGTAGCTGGAAATGACAGCACAGTGAGGGGATCCTTCACTATAATATCTGGAGCACAATATATCCCCAACTTACGCAATCAGAGTTCAGTAGAATTCAAGACCCTTGCCTTTGATGTCCAACAACTGGTAAACTTTGAATTTGTTACAATTAATTTTATAATATTATTGTTTCTAATATTTCACATTAATATTGTATATTTGATCAATATAGTTAATCATTTCATGTATTTTTTTATGCATTCCTAGATATATGAGATATTTCAAGCTGGTCAGCTCAAGAATATATATAAATCTTCACAGGTTTTGGAATTCAGGTGGGAACTTTAAAATGTCTTACAGTACTTTAAACTGCTAATTTAAAGTATTTATTATTTTAAAGAAACCCCTTGTAGTTTTTCTGTTTAGTTATTTATTATTTGTGTTACTTTTTTTATCTTTTTAGCCTAGGTGGAGTAATGAAATCGTGCCCCCCCCACACCTCCATAGTCCCACTCTCAGCCTATTGCACCGCTTAGTAGCACTTTCCTTCTCCTGCTGCACCTCCATGCTACTTTCCTTCCCCTGTTGATTTCCTTCCCCCCTTTGCCCTGAGTTGCTTGCCCCACAATTTTCCCAATTCCCAGTACTGTGCTGTAACCACAACCCCCCTCTCACTCTGTGCTGCCCTCACAACTCCTTTATTCCATGCTGCCCCCACAAAAGCCTTATTCTGTGCTTCCCCTACAACACCACCTATTTTTTACTTCCCCCACAACACCCCTCCCACACTTGGCTGCCCTCACAATCCCATTCCCACATTGTGCTGCCCCCACAAGCCTTTTCCCACACTGTGAGGCCCCCACAACCTTCCTCCCACTTTGCGACTTACACAAACCCACTCCCACACTGTGCTGCCCCTTCCTTCCTACTACCTCCCCTCTGAAGGAGGGGGGAGCTATCTTGGTGCTCTCCCCCCTCCTTTTCCCTCTCCCTGCCTACCTCCTCTGTGGCCTGGCTCTGTCTGCTATAGAGCTAATTGCTACACCATTCTTCTCCTCAGCACTGCTTCAACTTCCTGCCAATTACAGGAAGGTTCTGTCTGCTGTAGAGCTAATCACTACACCGTTCTTCTCCTCAGCACTGCTTCAACTTCCTGCCAACCACAGGAAGTGACATCATTGCTATACAGCCATAGAGGAGGTAGGTAGGGCGATGGAAAAGGAGGGGGCAAACACCAAGATAGTGCCGCCCTCCTGCAGCACCCTAGGCAGCTGCCCATCCCTTGGCTCTATGTGCTATAATGTAACTGTTGTTAAATATCTGAAATTTGGTACACATAATGATAATGTGGTAGTATTGATTCTTTTGTAACAGTACAATAATATCTTTCTTTACATTATTACTGTTTCTATCAAAAATAATGCTAATAAAGCAGGCATAGCACCACTCGTTTTGCTAGTATCAAACACGCGATAATGGTGACATTTAATAAACTCAGAAAAGCCCAATTTCACTTTTCTGAGTTTATCCTGAGATCATATCAGCTTTTCATGCAGTTAGAATTGCTCAATATGTTTGATTGATATTTACCCACTGAAACTTTTCAAATGAAATTTTCGATGGTTTGGTAGCCATACTTTACACTAGTAGTATGGCTACCTTTTTATCAAAAAATTGAGATGGAAAAACTTGATTGAAAGTTTCTGTCAGTAAGTATTGATCAAAAAAAAATCTTCCGATATTTACCATGACAAATTTCTGAGATCTCACGGAAATAAACCCGGAAAAGCGAAATTTTTTGAAGTTTATTAAATTTCGCCCAATAATATGTTTTCTTACTACTCTGTGTGATGGGTATTCCCCATTGATTTTTTTTTATATCAGAAACAGTATAAAAGAAAACAGCCTGTTATTGTATGTTAGTATTGTATATATTGCATTATTACTATTAGTGTCTTGCACTGGTGTTGGAAACAATGTGGCCTAGGTTGCCATTGGTGTGTAAATACATCTCTGAGGTTTTCAATAAGGATAAGGTTTTAGAGTTATTTTTCCAAGCTGAGAAATCTGACAAACAGAATTGTCCGAAAGGTGAAATTCGGCAGTGATACCAATACTACTGCTCATGGTTATTTATGTCATGATTGTTCAAATGTGGCAGGGCTGGTTCTGTCAAAATCTTTAATACTAATTTAGTCATTTGGACACAGTGCAATATCAAGATGCATTCAAGTACTTTTTGCATACGAATGAGGGGGTTATTTACTAATGTGTGAATTTGACTGTCGAATTCGCAAACAGCGGATTTCCATAATAAATCTGCTGCAATTTCCCCATTGTAAAGTTGTGACAATTTTCCTATAATAAAGTTGCAAATGCAACAATATTCTCATTATAAAGACATTACTGCGACAGTAGCAGCCTATTGCGACTGTCTTTATCTGGCGAATTCACACTTATACGCAACAATTCAGACTTTAGTGAATAAATCCCTTGAATGTGAATTTACTTTTGAGCTTAATAAATTGTTTTTAATTCTGCAAAGCTTATCCTATAACAGTGTTAAATGTCAAATTCAGCCTAACTGGCATGAGTTTGGCCATATTGTGTTGAATGTAGTTTATATATGAATGCTTGTTATGTTAGTGATACTGTAGCAAACAGACATTTTACAACAGAAAATTGTGTTATAGTTATATAATAGTTATAAATTTATTGATGCCAACTATATGGCAATGATATATAAATGTGCTTATGCCTTATCCTGTAAAGTAAAATTAATAAAAATACAGTTTTCCTTTCCAACAAAACATATCAATTATTAAATGGCCAATTTAAAAAAAAGTCAGATTAATTAAAAACAAAATGAAATGTTGTTTATTTTGATCATTTTATTTTGCAGTTTTGCTAATTTTAGTTATTTTATCCAGTTGTATTTGCTACACCAAAGTTGCCATTGTATATTTACCTATTTTTTTTATACACAACTATCCTATAAGAAAAAATGACTAAATAGAGTGTGGAATAATATAAAACTATTGGTGATACTGAATTTAAAAAAAATGACTTAGATGTGAAGAAAATAAAAAAACACAAAGCGATATGTAGCTACCATAATCCTTAAAATCAAATAAATTTATTGTGAAAAAAACAGAGGTCAAAAATAGAATAATCACAATTAGATGTGACAATTAGATATGAAGAAATACAGTTAAAGGAGAACTAAAGTAAAAAAGAGATATTAAAGGAGAACTAAATTGAAAAAATAAAAAAAACACAGTTAAAATACTTACCTTATAAAGAACCAGTTGATTACAGTCACAGCAGGAGCTGTGCTGTAATTAGCTGGCTCCCGATGCTTCCCCCAATGCTTCTTCACAGCGCTGGCTCACTGGCAGCCAGTGCCGCAGCTCCTCCCACACTGTTACACCACTGGTGTTTCAGGGCTTTAATATTATTATGTTCAGTGTGGGGGCCAATGAAAATGCTTCCTGCCATGAGTGTGATGATGTGTGAAACTAGGGAAGGAGAAGAAGGAGCTGCGCGCTGGCTTTTAATATTATAAAAAATATAAGTTTTTAATATTTATTTTTATTTTTTTTACTTTAGTTTTTCTTTAAAGAAAAAAGATAACTGAATACAATGGGATCAAAACTTGTTACTGAAAATAAAGCGAAAAATCATTTATGAAGGGCGGTAATATTATGTTTACTGGAGTGGTGATAATGAAAGAAAATAACACAATTATTGTGTACATTTCTTTAAACACCAAAGACAACCTAATGAGAAAAAGGTTGATATAATACACACACACAAAAAAAACACATTAGATTAATAACCATTTAACAAAAGATGCATTTAATATGAAGCTTTTAATATTTTTTTGTCCCTATATTGAGAAGTAATAAAATTAGGCACAGCTTGAAAAAGATTGCTGCTAAATTAGCAAGTAACTGTTGCCTTTCATGTTTTGAAATACAGTGAATTCACATTATTGTTATTTTTTTGCAAATAGAATGGAAATTTCTATCAGTGGCAAGTATAAAATTAACTTAATGTTAATACAGCTCACAGTTCTCTTTCCATTTTGATTTGAAACTTCTGCATAATAAAGTATACTCTTGAGGGCTAATGGACTTTAAAAAAAAAGGGAAAATGTAGAAATGTTGCAAACAATTTATTCTAAGTGGGCATCAGCACTGCAGGATTTAACAAACATAAGTGATTTGGTTCACTTCTCTAAATTAGAAGCTGCTTGTATTTGGAAATTTGATGTTCTTTCCAATTTCTCATTACTACTGAATTACTTCGGTCTGAATTTAATTGCATTTACATTTTCTACGTTTGTTGGTCATTCTTCTCAAATTCTTTTACAACCCTTTCTGATATTACTGGGAGATAAAATAAACTAGCTGGGGAATCAAAACTTGTCGAAACCATTTACAAAGTATTAACAATCAACATAAAAAAGTCATCAGAAAGAGACAATCATACACAACACGAACGGTAAATTTCAAGTTGCTGTGATATAAACATTTCGGCAGATTTCTTTGGCTATAATAATTATCCAAAATATGCTAGGACATTAAATCTCTTCTTTTCATAAAAAAACAAAACAAAAACCAGCTGTCTTTTCTGCGTTGTATTCGTTTTTCCAATCAGAAATCTCTGGGCAACAATGTTCGATAACCCTATGAGAAGGTTTTGTTGCAGCATAACTGAACAGAAGACATGATAAAGTTGATTGAGCTCAATTAACAATGTAAGAAAATCATTTTACAGATATACAAACTTAACAAAAATGAACATTTTAATTGGTTGTTACTATGTGTAAAGTCACTCAACCCATGCATGTGACACATACTTAGTTCAAGGAGTGTCTATAGTTTCATTGTCTCTAAAAGACACTTTCTCAAGGTCAGAGATGTTGTAGCTAGTGATGTTAATGTGGAAGAATAGTGTGTACTTTATTTGTAAGTATAAATGAATAATAAAAAAAGAGAAAGACAGAAAAACAATAATTTTCTACTTAGAAATAAACAGGGGAACTATTCTCTACTTTGCTGATTACATGGAAGAATGTAGAGATAATGTCATTAAAATTCGTTGTATAATATATAGCTAATAGCTATATATATTTTTCATTGATGTTTACCTGTGGTGCTTATTCAAAGAGTTTCTGTATTGGATGAGTAGGTCAAATATACAGTAAGTGGTGCTACATTCCCTTTGCACATTAATTTAGACGTAGATGTGAAACTTATGTGTAAAGCAAGTGCTGTGGCCTTAATTAAAAAGAAAACAGATCATGAGTTGATCCAAAGAAAGCATTTTGTATCTTCGAGGAGATTTTGAAGTTGTACATCATACTACACTTCTGGGAAATCAGAAACCAGATTTGTTTGTGTGGTAAATAAAAACCATGTTGAACAAAGTATATAAATGGTGATCGATCTTCATCTCTAATTCTCCCTATTCTGCCTGCTTAGGAAAAAATATTTTGACATATCAACAAATTCAACAAACAGTTACACAATCAGGATTAAACTACCAAGCTTCTAAATGCTTATGTATATTCTTAAGGGTTTCCTTGAAATACACACAAAAACAGAGGATTCTTTAGTATTTATCTTATGCAGTACTCACACTGGACACAACTGGATTCAAACATTTTAAAAAGTTTCAATAACATGACTAACCAAGAGACCATGATAAACAGGAAATCAGAGCTGTCTGCTTGATAAAATCATTAAACAAAAGAAAGTACAAATTCTGTACTCGCCATTGATTTCTGCTTTTCACTTAGAAGTTAACATTAAGAAGTGTCATTTATATAAAGAGACCTGCTATTTTAATCAGAGAGAACATGATTAAATGTCCTTAAACTGTCTCTCATCTTTTGTAGCATGAATAAAACTAAAAATTTTTTGTAAACTACATAGTTTTACAGTTTTCCATTCAAATGACCCACAAATGCTCATTATTAGTCCCCCACAAACAACTTTTGCGTGGACCGTATACTGATGTAGATTGTTTTTGTTAAACACTTTAAACTGAATTTTGTTATTTTTAGATAATGCAGCAAGAATTCTACATTGGACTGCATGTAAACTATATTGTTTTGGAATGCTGAAACTACAAATACAAATTATTTGTAAAGTCTATGCCACTCCACCTACTTCCAGAGCATATCTCAGTATATTATAAATACCGCCTGTTTCTCCTCTAGGAATTAGTTCCTAGGTGGGATGAGAACTGCTGAACTGAAACACCCATGGGGCACATTTACTAAAGTCGAATTGGATATCCCTACAAAATTGAATTTAGTTAATGCAGGATTTGGCAATATCGATATTATCTCCCATTTACTAAAGCACCCGAAGGCATTACCGCAATGGATATCTCTGTGTATCGCTGGTATGGGTTTTTGGCGATATCGATATCGCCAGATTTAACGCTGTTCTGCATTACAAAAAACCAACATTTAGCAGTGCATAAAATGATGTGTGACAAATGAAATGTGCAAAATCAATCAAGAAAGATAAATCAATCAGGTGAAAAAGTCCCCAGATAAATGATATAGAACTCAAATTCAAATGCAGCTTTCTTCTCTTGGGTGTGTCCTCCCACTCCAAAGCAAAACCTCCAAAAACGAATTTCTGTGAAAAAAGCGCAAAAGAAATTTGCACGCAATGGTGCCTGAATCCGTATAATAACGGTAATGTGATGAAGGAAACTCCCAAACGTTCCCAGATATGTGTGGAGAAAATGAAAAAACACCACAAACAAATACCGCTGAGTGCAAGTAAGTGCTAACTGCTCACCAGATTTAAATGAAACAATGAGCCTTCAGAAATTCCTGGCCATATGGAGACATCATCCAATCAGCGTTCCAAAAAATATCAGATGCTATGGCGTCCTTACGGTCAAGGATCATACACAATATATCCACAAACTTATTCTTTCCCCCCTGCAAAGGAGGATGAATGTCTGCAGGGGGGAAAGAATAAGTTTGTGGATATATTGTGTATGATTCTTGACCAGGAACAGCTAGACCAAACACTATATCATGAACAGCATAGGATATTTAACTTTTTTTCCTATTAAATATCCTGCACTTTATGTTGCTCACTGCATTGGAAAAAGGGCACGATTGCCCAAAACATGTAATGCATGCAAAATAAATAGGTATTTAACCTACCAAATTTTCCAGTTGTTCCTGCACTTTTCTTTATATAGTAATAATGTGGATTGAAACTTTATGAGGGTTCATTAAGGAGTGGGTCCACTAGGAGATTTCCCTCTGTCTTGGACATCCAGTCCATCAGTGTCTGAAATCATCTCTTGACTTCTACTGTACATCGAAAGGCAGAAGTTTATTGCAATCGGCTCTATAAAGCAGATATGTTGATTGTCCTGACCTGGATTAGCTGGAGCAGAAAATGCAATCTGTGCATGTTCTATTATTTGATCCCACCAGTCTCCCTTGTGTAAACTACCACAGTAGGAAAGGCAGTAGATGACTAATGACATTGCTAATAATGCTACATATAAACAAGAGGTTAAAATAATCCAAAATAAAATATTAGTCGTATTGTTTGATTAAACAACTTCTGACTTTGCACTATTTGCACATATGATTAAATAAAAAAAAACAATGAAGCGCACATGAACATATAGACATGGAGACAATCTGTATCTGTCCATGATGTCAGCTTGTGTGAATGAAAGGCAATGGCTTAGTTATTGTACACAGGGTTTAAAAGGGGAAGAGGTGGAGAGTCGTGCTTTCCTTTGCTTTATACATCACATATGTGGATTTGGCATGGAGTTTTGGCTGCCCTTTAAATCTGCACATTTCACTAGTGGCTGTAATAAATGTAATGTACGAGATGTAATTGCCTTTATTGACTGATTTAGAAAAGTATCACTTGCATTGCATATAACAATTATTTTTCATTAATGCTTGTCAAAATATTCCAGTTACACCACAAATAAGACTGTTAGACTGAGCCAGCAATTGTTGTTCCCCCGTAAAAAAAGCAAATTAGAAACTGACAGCTGAAGTTGGAGTCATCCCAGAAACAGGAAACCATTAAAGGCTTTCCCTCCGAAGGCTCGTTCTTTGTGAATCTTTAGTGATTAAGGGCCTGATTGACTAAAGGCAAAATAATCATGTAAAGCTCTGAATTCACATCCATTCACCACTTCCTCATGTTTGTTTTTATTGAACAAACTCTGCAATTTGGAAAATTCGCAACCATTTAAGGCGACTACAATATTGACTTTGCTACTTTTTGCCACTACACCACACAACGCATTCGATACCGTTTGACAACGCATTGCTGTCTGTTTGTTTGATAAAGGTATTTACTGCTTAGTCTATCATGAGAAGTAAATTTGTGACTATTTTGGCAATACAACTTGAATAGTAGTGAGGTGAATTCACCTTTAGTCAATCAGGCACTTAGTGTGTGAATATCCCTTTTTTCATGATTACATAATTATAAATAATATGGCTGACATCTTTTTGCCCATGGTATTGTTTCTTACATTGAAGTTTAAAAACATTGCTCACTTAAAGGAACGCTAATGCTCAAGACAAGCGTAGAGAATGTTCAACCACCTCTTGCACATATATCACCTTTAATAATTTCCTATTCTTTCACTCCCCAGTTACTTCATTTATATATAGCAAGAAATATTACATTATGCACCAGTTATGGGATCTAAAATTCTCATACAGAGGCATATTGAGTTAGTGACTACTGACCTCACAATCTTTAAATGAATAATGTACAAAGCAGGTGTAGTAAAATGTTAATACGAGTATTTCATTTCCTAGGTATTCTATATACAGTGAAGAAAATAATTATTTGATCCCTTGCTGATTTTGTAAGTTTGCCCACTGACAAAGACATGAGCAGTTTATAATTTTAAGGGTTGGTTAATTTTAAGATTAGAATATATAAAATAAGATCCAGAAAAACACCTTGTATAAATCATAGAAATGTATTTGCATTTTGCAGTGAGAAATAAGTATTTGATCCCTCTGGCAAACAAGACTTAGGGGGGAATTCATTAAGTGCCTCACTTCGGAACATAATGAATTCCCCCCTTAATACTTGGTGGCAAAATCCTTGTTGGCAATCACAGCAGTAGGACTTTTTTTGTAGTTGATGATGAGGTTAGGGTACAAGTCAGGAGGAATTTTGGTCCACTCCTCTTTGGATAACTAACAGTTGGTCAGTGGGTACATATCATTTACAAAGCTAACAATGTTTAACATTGCAAAGCATGCTGGTGTATACCTTCTGGAAAGGTTTATGTTCTTAAGAATAAAAGCTGAATACAATAAATTGTATTTGCACTTTATACACCCCCTCCGACATTCTTTATTGATTCTGTGTGGAGGGGTCCAGGTGTTGGAGTCACTTGCTGATGTAAAGGAAAGCTATTAACACCTAACACAGATAATCATTTATAACCTGTATTAAATATTATGGGGAACCCTCTACGGGTGAATATAAAACAGGGGTCAGCAACCTATGGCTTTTGAGCCAGATATGGCTCATTTGATGTCCATATCTGGCTCTTTCACTGAAACGAGCGGTGCAAGAACCGCTTGTTACAGTGTGCTGACAAGCGCTGTAGAGAGAGAGCTCTCTCAGTGCTTCCAGATTGCTAGCCAATCGATAATCGGTACGATTTTTGCAAAATCATCGGATCATGATAACACCCGATAATTGTAATAATCGTACCGATTTCAACTTTTCTCGATATCATCGCTCAACACTAGTCACCAGTTAGGAGATTAGTTTCATAAGTAAATAATACAGAGCAATAGATACAATGCCAATTGGAAATCTTCTATGCAAATGTACTGTATATATCAGAGTTTAGCTTCCATGTTAATTGTTGATTGGTTGCTAGGGCTTACTACTCCTCTGTAAATTATAGCTCATGCTTATAAACTTCCTTGTTGCTGCCTAAATGTTTATGAGAAGACATTGTAATAGGCTCTATTATTTATATCAATTTACTGTACTTACATTATCACGAGACAGTAGATTATTGTAGGCAGGAAGGTTGGGCACACACAAAAAGGAAACCTCTTTCTGACTGCATAATTGTTTATTGATATTCAAGTGTCAAGTCTGTAATTACTGACTCTTACTGTTTACAAGATTACAAGATAGACACAGATCATACAAAGAATTATATAATAAAGAAGCATGGGATTGTATGTATTGTATATTACATTTCAACAAATCTTTGTCTGTCTATGTATGTGTGTAACTGAATAGGGAAACTAGATTGTAAGCTCCACGGGGCAGGGACTGAAGTGAATGATGAATCTCTGTAAAGTGCTGCGTAATATATCAGCGCTATATAAATGAATAAATACAATACAAAAAACAAGCTATGGTATCTGATAGTTAAAGATTTGAAGAAAATTTGAGATGCTGAAATTGGGCTTTTTAAAGAATTAAAGGAAAATACAATGTATTTTTTCATGATTTATATTGTTTTAACTTTCAATAAATAATTTTTATGGTAAGTATATTTATTTATGATATGGCATAGCACTTTTCAACTATTGTGCTGTTTTGTTCCACAGGAATGGGAGTGTAGTTGTTCTCTTTCGACTCCTTCTTTCGCAAGCTGTTCCATATGAAAATATAAAGAAGGAACTTGTAGCTGGAATTGGGACAAATAGTTCAGACCTCATCAGGACATTTGTAATAGATAAAAACTCTGTGCTAATTACAGGTAAGGAAATTTTTTTTAAATTTTAATTTCATTGGTTCTGTTGGTTGAAAATGTTGCTTTATGATAAATGTATTTACATCAGATTGTACTGTAATTGTAAAAACATTAAGATAGTTCCTTTAAAAAAGCTAAGTAGATATCGCACAAATTACAGTACAAGTTAAAGGAACAGTTTAGGCACCAACAGTTATTTGCTGTCTGTTTGGCACTGTTAAATAAATGTGAAATAAATGTTTTCTGTCATATAAATTAGTTATTTATTTCCACCCTTCACAATTTAGCGCCAGTTTGTTACTGAAGCTCCTCCCCTCTCTCAGCCACTTCCTGTTCAGTGTTAAGGAATTGACTGACAGGCTGGATAATGCTAAATAACCAATTGAAAACTTTAAACTGTCATCCACCTTTTTTTTCTGAATGGTGTAGTTAACCCAGCACAAATGATTATTAAAGAAAGTGCTGAAATATTGACTTTATTTTTATATGGATTTGGTCTCTCATGCTCAATATCAGCACTTGCTGATACAGCATTGGCTGTGAGTGTTGTAACTGCCCATGGTAATTCATTAACTATTAATTTTGACCTTCCTGAGACACCATTATGTCAGTGGCAAAAGATTACAACCAGGAAGTAAACACATAAGGAGCTGTGTACTGCTACACAGATGGAACAATTAATTCCTTTGCTCACATAAAAAACTGACTATGTTTATTAGAAAAAATGTATTATGCATTTACAACACACATTACTTTTTATTAATGGGACTGGACTGTTCTTTTAAAGGGGAACTCAAGGCTCTTTGCTCTAGCAGTTATACTCAAGGTTAAATGCTTACCAATAAAGGGATTTATTTGTCCAGTCAGCCCTAATTTACAATATTCCATCCACTTTGGTAAATGTAATTTACAAAGGTATTATTTGTTCATTTAAATTGCCACATGCTTATAAAAATAAACCTTTCCAGATGGTATACACCAGCATGCTTTGCAATGATAAACATTGTTAGCTTTGTGAATGACATGTACCCACTGACCAACTGTTAGTTATCCAAGCCAGAGAGATCTTGTGTGATATTTAAATCCCAGTGGAGTAACATTGATGTTTCATACAATGCTCAGTATTGCACAAACTGCAGACATATATATATATTTGTCTGGAGAGGTTAATTTGTATAAATTTCCCATGGAGAAATGCCTTAAGTCTCCCTTGGAGCTTAATTTGTCTCCATAACTTAACTGGGCATTTCTGTGAAGGTCATGTTTAACTTGTGACTCTACTGTCGTTTTTCTCATGAGTATGTTTATACAGAAACCATTTCCCTTCCTACTGTTTACATTTTATCATCTAATTAATTTAATCTCTGTGACCTGAAAATACTCTTGGTTATTAAACTAAAAGGTAAAATGTTATATAACAGTTAATATAATATATATCCATTAAAATAAATGATAAACTGAATATGGCTCATATACTTCTTTTAATTTCACCAAAATGTCATGTGTTTACAGGTGTACAAGAGGAAAAACCAACTATAACTACAGGTGAGTGCAGCATTTTGATTCAATGAAATTAAATTCTTACAACATTAAAAATAATTAGATACAGTATGTTGTTCACATTTTGTATTTTGAAAGCTGGGTGATTTCTTTGTTGTAGCCCTATATAACTGTATATTTGATCAAACACAAACCAAAACAAAACGAAGGCAGTGCTAATTTAAATCTGGATTAAACTCTATTCATATTTTAAACAGTGGTTTAATAATAGCTATTACTTTTGATTTTATATTTAGTTAAATGAAAGATCTACAAAGCAATAATGTACAGCAGTGATGCCCAACCTACAGCCCGCGTACTGAATTCTGAAATCCGAAATGTTGTGTATAAGGGGGTAATTCAGTATAGTCCGAACTTACCCTCCGATTCTTCGCCTCTGTTCGTACAGACTGTTATGCGCTAGCTGATGCGCTGCGCACGGACATCAGAGAATGCTTTAAAGGGATTCCAGTCTCACAAGGACGACTCAAGTTGAGCCTCGCGAGTCTCGCCAAGACTGGAATCCCTTTAAAGCGTTCGCTGATGTCCGCGTGTAGGACATCAGAGAGCGCATAACAGTCTGTGTGAACAGAGGCGAAGGATCGGAGGGTAAGTTCGGACTATAATGAATTACTTAAGTGTGAATTCACCAATTAAAGACAGTCACAATAGACAGTTACTGTTGCAGTCATGTCTTTATAATGAGAAAATGTCGCAGTTGCGCTTTTACTATGGAAAATTGTTGCAGCTGTTACTTTAAAATTTGTTATGGTCACGACTTTAAAAGTTGCAACTTTGATGTGGCCTGTGACACACGTCACAAATTTATATGGCCCCCAAGCCAAAAAAGGTTGGACATCACTGATGTATAGTGTTACCTGGACGACTCACTCTTAGCAATAGTGTGAACTGTATTTTTGAATATTATAGTAACAATTAGAATCTGCAGAAATGTATTTCCATGTTACAATTTCTCCATGCATTTAATCTATGAGCCTCAATGACTAAAGTGAGAATTCACCTGTCAAATTCACTTCACTACAATCTGAGTCGCAATCTGAGTTGCATCATCAAATTAGTCACAAATTCACTGCTCACTACTGACTAAGTGGAGAATATACTTGTCAAACAGATGGACAGCAGTGAACACTGTCAGATGCTTAGTGTGGCATAGTCAGGTGGATAAAAGTAGGGTAGAAGTCAAGCAAAGTGAGGTGAAGTCATGCAAAATGAGGTGAAGAGCAGTGACGTCAGTCTCATCATATCCCACTAACTGTATTGTGTGGATATTCTGTTTATTTCTATGTCACCTTGTTCCTAGGTCATGTTGTCACTTAGTTGCAGTCACCATTGTCACTTTTGAATGTATAGTTACCTTACTCAACACTGGAGCCCTGCCATCAACCCCAAAACTTTCCAGACTGAAGTTGCAAAGTCAAATAGGTGAATTCAGAGAAGTTCACCTTGTGGCATTGGCACCTTTGCACCACTCTTCTGCTTAGTCGATAGCAGCAGTTCTTGTGCACGCTCATGCAAATTGATGTGAAGAGCTCCATAAGTTTGCGACTTGAATAGGCGCCCGATTTGGTTGCGTATTCATCACTTTGCAGAGTTTGCTCAATAAGCTAACATGGGTAAGTGGGGAATGGATGCAAATTCACAGCTCTATGAAACTATTTGGACTTTAGCCAATGAGGCTCTATGAGTTTATCTCCCTGTGCAAATGATTTTATCTTATTAATTTATTTTTATCCTGTATCAGCAAAAAAAGTAAGTGGGAACACATCAAAAATCAAAATCATTTTCTAAAAGGTAAAAATTACATAAAATAAAGAAAGATATTGATAATGTAGGGATACATTGAGTTATTTATTATAATATATATATATATATATATATATATATATATATATATATATATGTATATATTATATAGTTTAAATTATGCACACATCAAAGGTCTCGTCATTCAAGCCTATGGTCAAAAGCCCAGAACACTGTCAAATTTGGCTATGCATATAAAAGTCAAATGTCAATCATATGTACATCTAAACATGTTTGGTGCAGTGGCATTCTATCCTGGCTAATAAATACTAGTTAAACCATAAATAAATCTTGGTACAAACAATCTTTTGGCCACAACATACAACACTAGCATCTGCTGACAACCTCATGTCCTTAGGCAATTCCTTTAATGTATAGCCAGACTTAGGATTTGCTGCCTTTGAAACAGAACTGATTTTTTTTTTCTCTGATTCATTTGAATTATAATCTTAACAGATTTCTTTAAAATTATTTTATATCTTGTTCCAAACTAGCAGATGAATTGGCAGCTGTTATTATATTTCTGTTAAATTTGATTTATTTCTAAACTTGTTAATCCACCTAAACATGCTGCAGTTGAATTGCACACATTTCAATACTTGCAGATACATTACAGATTTGCATTAAGTTCCTCTAGCACGTTAGGTCTGATTTACTATTTTCAGGTGTACACGAAGATTGAAAAATAACAAAAAAAAAACAGCCAGAACTCTAGGCAAGCAACGTGCTAGCAATTTTGTCAGATATAGGAAATGGTTATTAATCCCACTTCAGTTAATCCTGCTTCATGTATAATGTAAATGTTTTTCAAAAATGTTCCCTTCTTATTTTCTCTATATAATCTAATTGCTTAGCTTTACCTACACGTGATCCATGAATTTAAATTTAGTTCCTATAACAAATGTTGTGTTTGATTTACTATTGCAGGTGTACAAGAGGTTTCAACAACAACACCAATCACAAATCTAGGTTAGGAAAGTTCCAAAATTATTACAAATATATCATTTATTTTTTTAAATCCAACTTTAGCTGATTTTTTAGACATCCTATATAAATATATAATTTCTTAGCTTTACCTACACGTGATCCATGAATTTAAATTTAGTTCTTATAACAAATGTTGTGTTTGATTTACTATTGCAGGTGTACAAGAGGTTTCAACAACAACACCAATCACAAATCTAGGTAAGGAAAGTTCCAAAATTATTAAAAATATATCATTTATTTTTTTTAAATCTAACTTTAGCTGATTTTTTAGACATCCTATATAAATAAGTATGTTTGCCAGCATCTATCTTCAGTGATTTACAGAATCGTTGTAGTTTAATATAAATATTGAGCACTGTAAGATGAAATGCATTTTCAGCTTTTCTTTTGCTTTGGTTAATCCTACACACAAAAAAAATTGTTAAGAAAATTTTAATGTAACTTTGCAGAGACCCTCCTCCTCCTTGATTGATGATTGACAGATCACCTTGTGTTTGTATTTTGCTTTGGGTATAATTAGCATAGAGATAACCAACCTGCATCTTTATAGCAGATATTTTAATATAATACCCTTTTACAGGCAAGATGGACAGCCCTGCAAATACAACATACTAAGTTCAAAATTTAATAAACTTGGAAAATCCCGATTTCGCTTTTCCAACTTTATTCCCACGAGATCTCAGAAGTTTCTCGCTGTAAATATTGTGAGATTTTTTCAATCGATATTTACCACAATAAACTTCCCAGATCTAGCGGAAATAAACTCGGAAAAGCAAAATTGAGCTTTTCTGAGTTTATTAAATTTCTTTTTTTAGCATCTAAAAGTCAATGGAAATGTTCTCATGTTTTATCACCTAAAATGTGACTATTTTTAAAAAATTCTTTATTCACCAATTAACATTCACATTCTATTTTGTGAGTTTTCATATTGAAGCAATAAAACCTCATGAGTTATTTTTCTATTAATATTTTTTTGTCACTTATATGATTTGTACACGTGGATAGCTTGATAAAAAGGTGTTTTCGCCAAGAAAATAGTACCTTGAGATATAAGCAGAGGAAGTTTTACTATTACCCAATTCTTCAAGTTTAAGATAATTCAAAACAATGTAAATTTGCCTTTATTATCGCCTCCTGTTTTTATCTCTGAGTAGGTAACAAGGCAATTAAGAGATCTAAAAATGTATCCCTAAACCATTTTTATCCATGTAATAATATCTATACCCCATTGTGTAATTTAACATCATCCAGCAGTGAGTGAGAGAGATAGACAGATATTTATGCATATCTAACTATTACGTGTGTTATCAGGACTATTTAAATATACATACTTATATGTCTACTATTTTATATTTGATTAATTGGTTGTTTAGGCGGTAATGCGTCCTTTTCTCAGGTTGATACCCTTCTACTTTGGTAGAATGCTGTTGGAATTAGGACAGTGCTTGAGCATACAGTATATAAATAAGGGTAAGAGGATTCTTAGGATTTAGATCCTACATGGAAAGACAATGGATGGTGTTGCCAATATGTAGTTTGCAGTTCTAGAATTAGAAGCAGTTCTAATTAGTTTCAAGAATGCCAATGCTTATTTAAAGTCAAAGAGGAATCTGTATATACATTCCATAAAATGTGTAATACAATAGTGACTACTTAAGTCTCAATTCAACCAATTATATGTATAATTTGTATAAATTAGTACTATCATGTTGAGTATTGTGCTTAGAGCTGGTATTCTTGTTCTAAGCATGTGCACTATCCTCAACACTATAGAAGAACCAAAGTTGAAAGCTTTCCACTAAACTCTCTTACACCAAGCACTATATTCAAATTTTTGATGGTATTTGCAGATTGCGGATCCCTGAATTTTAAGCAATGAATTTAGATTAGATTATATTAGATTTTTTTATTGTCACTAGATAAGTATAAGAAGCATGAAAATCAGCGAAATTACATTTGCATCCAAGATACAATCAAAGTTCAGCTCGGATTTGTTTGATTTACAAAGACTTGTACTGCTTTTACACAAATCTGTATGATATTTTAAACTTTTATGCATGCATCCGTTACTTAAAATGTTTTTCACATGAACTCCCTAATGAGCATCATCCTAACAGATCTACAGCAAGTATATTGCAGGGAAAAAGCTTTAACGTATTTGGTTCTGTGAAATAATAATTTATCTTGTACATTTATTTGTTCCCCCTTTGTTGCTATAACAGCTTCCACTCAAAGCTTTGCCCTAGACCATGGATCATTATATCCCTGCAATCTAATTTTGTTTCTAAATTATTTCCCTTCAGCTATAAAAGCATTAGTAAGTTAGGGATCTTGTGTGAAAATTCAGTTCATGTCAGAGGTGTTTAGTGGAGTATGGAGACTGAAATTAGCAAATTGATTTTGTCATGGAGACATTATTTTTCTGAAACAGGAAAGTACCACCTTCATACTGTTACCAGAAAATTGTAAGCATATAATTTTGTAACTTTATGTAAGCATTAACATATTCCTTCACTGGAATGAAAGACTAAGGCCTGTTCAAACCATGAAGAAAATCCTTAAATGAATACCCTTTGTCTTTCACATTTCAATATGAACTGTTCTACTGTGACTTTACTTGTTTTACATGGTATAACTCTATGTTTGGTTTATGCACTTGTCAGTAATAGGTATGGCTGAAATCCAAGTGGTGATCACATAATATTGGTCACAATATATGGGCAGTGCAGTGGCTCATTGGTTAGCACTGCTGCCATGCAGCGCTGAGGCCCTAGGTTCAATTCCACCCTGGACCACATCTGTATGATGTATGTATCCTCTCCTGCACTTGCATGGGTTTTCTCCAGGTTCTCCATTTTCCTCCCACAATCCAAAAACATACATCTGTGTGTGTGACAAATTAGGGAAACTAGATTGTAAGCTCCATGGGGCATAGAATGAAGTGAATGATGAATCTCTGTAAAGCACTGCTTAAAATAGTCGCGCTATATAAGAATGAATAATTAATAATATATAATGTTTTGAGAAGTCTGCCTCGGTGCAGTGAAAATACAGCACAGTTCAAGCTGTGACTGCAACGATTCAACTTACTATGAGGTCTGTATTTAATAGGTCTTTTTTATTTTTTTGCTTTAGTTCTTCTTTAAGAATCATCCCTAACAGAAATGAGTTGGATTTCTCCATAAAGAATTCACATTTTTCTCTATTTCTTTTACGTTAACTTTAACCTTTAACTTGCCCTGTCCTACATTTCTCTGAAAGTTTAAATCATCTTTCGCAGGTCTTACACCAATTGACATCTGCAGAAATCATATGGAACATTATCCTTTGTAAAACCTGACCGTGTTATCTGTAGGAAAAAAAAATGGTGTATGATAGTGATAAATCTGTGCATATGCTGATATTATTCTTAAAAATAAAAGCACGTCCTTAACAAAGAAGGTAGAAAACTGAATAACATTTAATTATAATTCTACGATCATCAACAAGTAAAAAAATGTTTGTGATGATAATGCATGCATAAATTATTTAATCAGAACAATACTGTATTTCTTAGGATACCTGACACACAATAAATTATTTAAACAGAATTAAAAAAAGATTCCGCAATGACATCTAAATAATATTCTCCACTTTTTCAGCATTATAAAATATTAATCAGACTTGGACAGTTTTATTATTCTGTGTATATTTGTAAAATAAAGTATCTTACTACAACAAAATTTTTTTAATATTATTTTATTGCAAAATAAACGGACTCCCCCCTCTCATTAAGGGGGTAATTCATCAAGAGGCGAAGCGAGCTACGATCTGTTCG
>WMED01005053.1:0-19979 GCA_019650415.1 Pipa parva
TTTAAAAAATTGTCGTGACTTTACAGTGGGGAAATTGTAGCGGATTTGCTATGGGAATCCCCTGATTGCGAATTTGACAGTCGAATTCGCACCTTAGTGAATAACCCCCAAAGTCGGAAGCAGGAACTGATGTATAAAGGATTTACATTACTTGTGTTTTTGTCCTGTGATTTTTCCATGCAGTCAGGTGTTCTATTGACATATATATATATATATATATATATATATATATATATATATATATATATATACAGTATATATGCAGTGCCAAGCTCAAATGTACATGTTTCATAATTAGACCAGCACTCTACCTGCTTCCTGAGAACAACATTCACTCAATGTGTGAAACACAGCACTGCAATAGTGGTAGACACAACTTATATAAAGAGCTCACATTGTATGGCGAAATTTAATAAACTCGAAAAGGCCAACCTCACCTTTCCCAGTTTATTCCCGCAAGATCTCGACAGCTTCTTGCGGTAAATATTGCAAGATTTTTTTTTCAATCAATATTTACCAACAGAAACTTTTCGATCAAATTTTTCGATGGAAAGGTAGCCATACTTTACATTAGTACAGTGTTTCCCAAACGCTGGGTCGCGACCCTGTACCGGGCCATGAAAATGATTTGCCGGGTCGCGCGCCGCTCATGAATATTCATGAGCGGTGCTGTGCGCAAAGGTAAGGGACTTCGCGCAGGGCACCGCTCATGAATATTCATGAGCCGGTTTCTGCATGATGCGTACATGCGTACAATGCGTGTAGAACCCGGCTCATGAATATTCATGAGCGGCACCGTGCGCGAAGGTAAGGGACTTCGCGCATGCGCACGGCACCGCTCATGAATATTCATGAGCGGCGCTCTTGTGACCCGGTTATTTTTGTGCTTA
Source organism: Pipa parva (assembly GCA_019650415.1). NCBI lineage: Eukaryota > Metazoa > Chordata > Amphibia > Anura > Pipidae > Pipa > Pipa parva. The sequence goes on from WMED01005053.1 coordinate 891, forward strand.
TCCTTTGTGCCGGGTCACGAAGGATAAGCACTAAAATAACCGGGCCACAAAAAAATAAAGTTTGGGAAACACTGCATTAGTAGAATACTTTACATTAGTAGCATGGCTACCTTTCCATCGAAAAATTCAGTTGAAAAATTTATGTTGGTAAATATTGATTGAAAAAAAAGTCTCACGATATTTACCATGAAAAACTGCCAGGATCTTGTGGGAATAAACTCGGAAATGCGAAATCTGCCTTTTCCGAGTCTGTTAAATTTCTGTAAACTCAATGCACATAGTGTGACTGTGAATGCACATCACAACATCTATATAAAGCATTCTGAATCAGTGCGTTACTGTGGCAAGGAGCCTGTTCAGTGAAATACAATTACCATGATGAAATAAACTCACTACAAATTACATGGTGACTTTCAAATCTAGTCATCAGTTTGCACAAGTCATTTTTCACTTACCGATTACAATCATGTGATTTAAACCATCAAACACAGATTTCTTAACCTTAGTTATCATGTTTTCATGCGCACGGAGTTCCTGGAGTGCTTTGGGCATATTTGCTGGAAGTTCTTTTAAGTTATTTTTTGATAAGTACAACCTTTCCAGTTTTGTCAGAGAAGCAAAAGCATTGGGACTGATGGATTTGATTTTGTTATTCACCAGAATTAATGCCTAGAAAAAAAAGAAAGAAATCCAATATGAAAACTTAATAATGCTGATTGCTCTACCATCCTAAGGGCGCTTCAGTTTAATGATTAGAACAATGTGTATTTGTGTTAAAAAAAATTTTCCTAAAATTTTCCTTACAAAATCTGGTTTGTCTCAGTCTGAAAAACACAGCGGTAAGTGTTGTCTCATATTCTGTATTCATTCTAAGTGTCCATGCTTACTCGGCCAGCATGTATACAAATATTCTCATGTAAAAAGCTTGTGAAAAATAGAAAGTCTCATGTTTGTAAGAAGTTCATTTACAGAAGAACATTTACATGGAATGTCATCATTGAAGTATACGGATAATTTCTTTCTTTTTTTTTTAATTACTTAGCTTTTTGGAACCCATATGATATTGGTTATGATATGATAAAAGTTCCCATGCAAATTACCCTTGTATTTTGTTTATTTTATGTTTTCATTACATAGAAATGTTTAATTAATATAATCCTTTTAACACCAAATACATCTACATTCCCTGGTCTGCAATCATCGTGCTATATTCCTGTCCAACCTTTCCCTGGACCTTTTGCAATTTGTTTTTTTTACCCTGAGGTCTCTGTGGACACTGATCTTCTCATGCCTGCCTTCATCTTATTAAGCCTGTACTACTGCAACACGACTAACTGACCTTCAAGTCATCCACCATGCTATACCACAGCCCCTTTTTATACTCTGCTGTTAGAATTCTCTCACTCTCTCCCAAAAGGCACCAACTTCCTCATAAACACCTATCAAACTGCACGGCTCCCAGAAAAAGTGAATTTTATAGAGTTCTGCTTTAGCAAATGTCATATCTATAGCATGCTAAATTCAAGGAACTCATTTTAATATTCCCCACTTAATACTACTTCCCCTCTACTTTGAACAAAGTAGGCTTTCAAGTCTCCAATGTTTCCAGGATGCCCAAAAGATATAATTACTTTATGGTGGGCCTGTTTGAAGGGTGAATGAAATCATGAAGAAAGCAATCGGTCAGTTACTACCAAAAAGGCTGGCAAATCTTCTTTACTATAGTATACTGGGTCCTTCAAATATTTTACAATGAATTAACCTCATAAAGATAATGGAAAGCACAATGAAGAAACAACTGAAACATACCCAACCGATATACGGTCAGATCTTCCTGGGTTACGTTTTAACAAATTAATAAGTTCTTTTAAGTTTCATCTTTTCTTTTTTGTTTTTTTTTTTTAACATTGGATCTATATTCCTATCCCTCAATAAGGTCACATAAACATGACATTTAAAAATGGGAATGAATTTAATGGACATAATCATGTCTCATATTTCAATGTTAAATACTTTGTTAGACTGCACCTTGAGAAAGGTGGGCACATGAACATTCGCTCAGATGATATAGAATTCATCTCCAGACAAGGTGGTCATGGGTAAATAATTATATATATATATATATATATATAGGGGCAATTCATCAACAGGTCTAGTAAGATATAGCAGCCAATCAGCAATTAGGTTCCATTTTCGAGATTCTTTATATCAGTAAATGCTAGCAGCTAATAGCTTTCTATGGGTTATTAGACCTCAAGAAATTTTGCCCCTGTTGATGAATTCCCCACATAGTGCTTAGTTATGCTTAACGAACTTAAATTATTGGGGAATGAAAGGATTTCGTGTAAGGTTCACTAGGCAATGTCAGTGTAAATAGAGCAACCTATAATGTAATGCATGCCACACACCTTGAACAGAGATTTAGCTATGTTAGCTAAATGTCAAATTAATAGTCTGATTGGAAATCCATGATAAGGCACTGTACTTGTAAGTATTGCAATATAGTTCACTCCACAAGAGACAAACAGTTACACATATTCCAAGAAACACAAGCTGAAATAAACTATATTTAATAAAAGTTGATGTAGAAGTATTGGGATGAAGTCAGCAAAATAATATTTTAGGGGTTGTAGGCCTCTATGAAATATACTACACTAGGAACATCAAACAAGTTTCTTATTTAAAATGCTTGATTTATAATACTAGGAGTTACCGTATATACTCGTGTATAAGTCGAGAAATTTAGGTTAAAAAAGTCATTTAAAAAATATACTCGACTTACACACGCGTAAGGTTAGGTTTAGTGCTGTATACTAACCCTCTGGAGCTTCCTCTCGCGGCCATAATCAGTCTCTCTCCCACGTTCGTATATCCTATGAATATTCATGAGCCGGCAGACGTGTATCGTCATTCCATAGCGTGACATGTCTGTAAGCTCATAAATATTCATAGGATGTACGAACGTTGGAGAGAGACTGATTATGGCTGTAAGTACATCCTATGAATATTTATGAGCCGGCAGAAGTGTCACGCTACGGAATGACAATACACGTCTGCCGGCTCATGAATATTCATAGGATGTACGTTCGTACATGAGCCAGCAGAACTGAACTCAGGACCATTAAGCCACCATACTGCACTTGAATCGTCTCCACATTCCTGCTCCTTCTTCCAACCTCATTACTTAGCCCAGGAGTCCCCTAAACGCCGAGCTGCAGACAACTACTGCACATGAAGCATATCACCGCCATGTTGCTGCCAGCACGCGGTGGCCCCGCTACCCTCCCACTGGTCTGTCAAAAAAGGTAAGATACTCTATTAATATTCAATTCCATCTGTCAGCTTCTCACACACTTTACAGCCCCCCACTCCTTCCTCGACTTATACAAGGGTCATAGCAAATTTAATAATTTTTGGCCCAAAAACTGACCTCGACTTATACACGAGGTCGACTTATACTCGAATATATACAGTAGATTTTACCCTCAGTGGTAATGTTCATCTCATACACATCAAGTAAGTGAAGCAAGAGTTTAGATTTACATATAGTAGTTTACCAAATTTCTCTACATAATTATGAAACCTCCTTCACAAGGTTAACACAACAACTGCTATGTGGGTCCAGGAGAATAGTTTTTTCTAAACATTACCAAATACTAATAGGAAACGTGTCAGATAAAATTGGTTGCAGGTTGAAGGCGAAAGTTATTAAAGTTGAAAAGACCGAGTTTATCCTGTGTGATCTCAGTTGATCCCTCAAGATTATTGCTCGAGTTTTTTCCAATCTGATTTTTTGATGGAAAGGTAACAATACTACTAATGTAAAGTAGTAAAATTCAATATAATTCAATCAAAAAACAAGCAATAATCTTGTGGGATCAACTCATGATCTCGAGGGATAAACTCGAAAAGACAGAGATCGGTCTTTTCGACTTTAATAACTTATGTGCTTGTCAACAGAAAGTTATATGGATTCTATGACTATTCACCCCCACTGTGTAATGTCCTCCTTATATTTTTACACCAAGGTAAGAAATTACTGAAGGTGCCAGCCATGAATCACGACTGAATATAATACATATAAGTATAAACTCATAATATACTCGGGTCAATAAAATATGAATGCTATAGCATAAGCCAGGGTTGGTGAATATTTTTTTGGCATGGAGTGCCAAAAAGGTGATGTCACTACCTAGCGTGTCCCCCGAATTGCCGGCGCTGGTGAGTGACATAATCATGTCTGCGGGAGGAGTGGGCAAGCTTTGGGGGAGAAGATCTTCCCTGTGAGCGAGCGGATCCAGCCTGAAAACTGTCAGATCGGGTCCATGGCCTATACTGAAAGCAGGCTTGGCGATGGCTGGTGTGCCAACTATAGGTTCGCCATCCCTGGCATAAGCTAATATTTCCCATTTTTTCAAAGCTAATATGAAGCTCATTGATTAAAGTGATTAAACTATGCAGCTGCCACAGATCAGAGGTTAAAACACCCTATATAAATATAATTATTACATTATGTGTCCAATGGATTCTATCACAGAAGATAATTATATAGAAGTCTTTGTTGTTTACAGATATATAAAAGCTTCACACTGTACCAATCAGAGTCACATTAACAATATCTACAAAATAAACAGTAGCTCATTTCAGGTTGAGAGAGAATTCCCCATGGGCAAGCCTGAGATTGGGCCATAATATAGTTGAAGAATGAAAAATAGTCAATAATGATAAAAATAACTTGAAAAACAATGTAAAAATGTTTTCAGTCATTAATAATTTTATTAGTGGCATATTACAGCCAAAATCTAAGTAACAATAAAGTATATATGGGCCCCATGTTAGGGTAAATTGGAGCACAGAGTTAAATGTATGGTTCATCTTGCAATAATAATTATATCACCCTAAAAATGTGGGGCATATTTAAAAAGACTAATTTGATTATATTGATTTATTTTACCCCAATTCGCTGTCATTTTTTGTCTCCCTGCACTTTTCGATTTTCCTGATTTACAAATGATCACTTAAAATGTTTCCCCATCGAAATAAATCATTCAAGATAAATATCGATCTGTTAACAATGACACACTTTGCAATGCTCTTCTATGAGAGTTTCTTCCATTTCAGATCGATATTGATATCGATGTCTCTTTTTCATGGGAAAATATTTTGGGTTCAGGCTAAAAAACAGGACCATCCCCATAGGGAATAATGGGTTATGCTAGCCTGAGGGTGGAGAATTGTTTTAGGTGATAATTTTTTTTAAAGTTATTCTAAAATGTCCAAAAAATGTAAAACTGCTTGTTTGCACTGATTTGCGTGTAATTTTTTTTCATATTCTTTAATGCATATTTTTAACAAAATCATACTTTTTTTTTCTAATATTTCCTCCACACCCCATCTGCATATACAGGTACTCAAGAGGTGGAGATTGCACCTGTCACTCAGGTCCACCTTGGTTCTAACAAGCCACGTCTTGAGCTTAACATACTGGGCTCCATAGGTAACTCCATCAGAGCCTTCTTGACAACTCTGGTGTCAATACTACAATGTTTTAGGCCAGCATCCTTTTAAAGGATAAGGGTAACTTAAAGATAGGAGATAGTAGTTCACTTATACACTTCTTCATAGATTTGGGTTCTTTGGATGCTTAGGTTTAGTACCATGTCACATTAATTGTTTCAAAAGTACATTAATGTTGTATTGCTGGGTGATGCTCAAAAACGTACAATAAAACTATCCATTTCAATGCTTAAAATAATAAATCAATAAAAAAATGGTCAACATGTTAGCCTGGGTCTAGAAATTATTAATATGGATGTTTGCATAGACTGTTTTAGTCTTTATAAAACAATAAAAATATCTGTAATGAATACAATTACATACACCCTTACAGCAGTCAGTGTAACAATACTACCTGTCTAAAATTGAGAAGGTCCACCTTGTGCCACCAAAACAGGTGTAAACTATCAGACTCCAAGGTGAAAGTTAATAACGTCGAAAAGACTAGTCTTGGTTTTTCGAATTTATCCCGCGAGATCTCGAGTTGATCCCGTGAGATTATTCCTCGAGTTTTTCCTATTGAGTTTTTCGATGGAAAGGTAGCCATACTACTAATGTAAATTCATACTACTAATGTAAAGTATGGCTACCTTTCCACTGAAAAATTCAATGGAAAAACTCAAGAGATAATCTCACTAGATCAACTCAAGATCTCGCGGGATAAACTCGAAAAGCAGAGATTGGTCTTTTCTACGTTAATAACTTTTGCTCATAGAAGTTGCATGGTGGTGCCTTCATAAATAGGATTTGTCATTAGTGAGCCTTGGACCCCATGACCCTGTTGCAAGTTCACCACTATATCATTGGTAACCCTTGACAGTTTGGCATTTGTCAAAATATCTGCTCATTTTTCATGCTTTCAACTCATCAGCTTCAAGATCTGACTGTTCTTTCTTCCTAATATATTTAAGGTGACATTGTAATAAGATAATTAGAGTTGTTTTCGAAACCTGTATTTGTGAGTTAAATTTGTGACATTGGATTTTAGCCATTCATTTGCATTTATATAACTGTACTGCTTAAGAAACAAGTCAATGGCCAAGCAGATGTTGCCTATAAATACATGTAAAAGATCCAATTTTCTTTTTGGCTTAAATGTCAGTGTCCTTGCAAGCAGCCTTTGGAGATTACTTACAAAAGCTCTCTAAATGTTGAAACATTGAATAGGCTAATTTTCTGCAATGTCTTTTTATAAAATATTTCCAGTTGTTATCTAATTGTGTTTAGTTTTTCATTGAAATTATGCTACATTGTTATTTCAGTATTCATGCGTTTATAACTAGCAAGGCCTTTGTGGATTTCACCCCACCCTTGAATGCATCCGCTTTGACATTTTAGAATAAGTGATGTTATAATCGTGGTTTTGTAACTAGGTGTAAAAACATTCATGATGGTGATGAATGATATTAAAATGGGAATTTTCCATACTTAAAATAACACACCAAGACGCTATATCCTGGTCACAAATTCAAACTGGCAATAAAATGCGATTCTTTCCTTGTAAAAATGCAGACAACATTTATTCCAAGTAGCTAGTCAATAGGAAAAGTCATGTTCCATAAAATCCATTTGTTGGAACGCTATTAAAGGTAAAACAGAAAAAGTGATAATATGTCTCAGCCCTTGAGTCACCTCATTCATTTTAATTTAGGCTGGCTTATGAATAAGTAATGATCTATCTCAAAAATTCCCAATATGCCCTTCACAATAATGGTGAAATACAGTGTATTATTAATATCCATCATGGTTCCTATACCTATTAAACTACTATATCATACATGCCAACTCTCCCTGACTGAGCAGTATACTCAATATTTTTGCATCATTCTCCCCCATCCCAGGCAGACCACAAGTTCTCCCTTTGCTGGTCTGCTCTAACTAGTCATCATCACCAGCACAGGGACAACAGCTCTGAAAGAAACTGGACCACAGCAGGTTCAATTGTGGGATCCAATTAGGCAAACCTTCCATGCAGCCCTGCCCCCACATGGCACAATCATATTGCACTTTAGAGAATCTGGGCATGTATGGGGGAGCACAGTGAAGAGTATTAGTAAAGAGGCAGTGCATAAAATTTAAGTATGTATGAGAAGTCATTGACTAGTATATGAGCATGCATTGGGCATTGTAGGACATCTCGATTTTCAGAGGTGAGTGAAGAACATCTGGAGTATGTGAAAGGCAGTTTAGGTACTGTATCTGGGGCATGTGTAGGGACAGTGCAAAGCATTTGAGCATGTGCGGGGACAGATTGTAGAGGATCTCGGGAATATGTTGGTGCAGTTGAGAAAAACTTGGGCATATGTGAGGGAAGTGCAGAGCATCTGAGTAAATGTCTATGGCTCATTGTACAGCATTTTCAGTACTATCTATGGAGAACAGGTAAGCACAAAAATTAATTCTTCTCAAACATCCTCATTTAAGTTATGAGACAAACTGAGTTGGTAGGGAGACTTGAGGTTAAACTAATTTTGCAACACTGAACATGATGACCCGTATGAATGACACTGCATCTCACTTGGGTTTTTTGAATTTCACACCACCTCTAGATGGACCTTTTGAAGACTTTCTGGTCCTTTCCAGTAGAGCAAAATTAGTTCTAGCCAATGGGCAATTCACCATAAATGTGTGGCTTTCACAAAGTAATGAAGACAAAATAAACTTAGAATTTGCCACCTGGGAATGTGCTTTGGCAAGTATTATGGGCACTGAAGACCATATCTGGGTATACATTGATTGATTTTTGTACAGGTATTTGTAGGTGGGATACTAAGCAATATATTTTGGCATAAACATGATGGGCACTGTGTACTCTATCTTGGTATAAATAGATTGATTTTTGTAGAGGTGGAAGTAGGTGGAATACTAGGAATTATAGCCAGAGATAAACATGATGGGCAACGTATCTAGGTATGCAGTAGGATGTACACTGAACACTGTATTAGTGTATGCATTAGGATCGGCCATTTACCTAGTAGGATGGGCACTGTACATTGTATCTGTGTATGTGGTAGAATGGAACTTAATGTCCTAGCATTCTGCCCAGAAAATTACAGTAACAGATACACTTTAACTAATACCATAATTAAAAGGGGCAAAAAAATAGCAGGTCTCTCACACACTGACAGCAGGAAATAATAGATAAAGCACTAAAAAAAATTAGCATTTGAAATACATCAGTTTAAAGTTATTGTATCAGTATTTTGTATAGACCAACAATTATAAATGGCATAGAATATCCAGTTCCCCCAAAGTAGCACATAATCACACACTGCAGTGAGATTAGGAAAGGCAGAACAGGAGGTACGATAACATATACTTTACTTCTACCAAGATCTCAAACACTTTCTCAGTAACCTTCTTACACATTTTACCATGTATCATTAGCAAGGAGCAAAACTCTGGGGAAAAAAAAACAATTTAATCACCATGAAATTGTGATTATATATTAATTCTATTTAGATATTGTATATTCGTATATACATACTGTATCTAAATGTGGGTGGTAGGGAATGCGTCCTCATCAGGAGGATAAGAGCAAAGTGACAGAAATTCTTTTAGACATTGAAAATGTCACTGAATGGAATAAGAAGGCTGCCACCAATCAAATTCCTGGACCCAACTCCAGCATCCAGACCAGATACAGTGCATATATCTATTTATAACCACCGCTTTGTGTTGTTTCAATCAATTAAGTATTCTTTCTTTTCCAAAACTCAAATTGCATTAAAACTTAAAGACAAAACAGTAAAGGTTCAGATTTTTCCTGTTGCCAACTAAATATCATAGAATATAATGTCAAGTTGCATGGAAAAATGACATGCAATGACACAGATGACTATGCTATGTGACATGCAATGACTCAACTACGCTATGTTACATGCAATGACACCAACTAACCATGCTGGGTCCTATATTGTACAGGTTCTCCCTGGGTCTGAGATGGGTGATGTAATTATTAATAAAGTGCAGGTTCCTTCATTAGAGCACCATGCAGTCTCCCAAACATATATTACAATAATGGAAAAGAAGAACCACGCACAGGCAGCTGTGCTGCAACCCTTTATTGGGTGAAGGTGCAAACACTACATGTTTCAGGTCTCATGCCCTTTATTTAATCTAATAAAGGGTTGCAGCACAGATGCCTGTGAGTGGTTCTTCATTTCCATTATTGTAACTATGCTGGGTAATATGCATTTGATGCATGCCCCAAATATTTTAATTAACTGAGTAGGCTAATAGTAAGGACTTACTCCATCTTGGCTTACACATACGGTGTTTTTCTTAGGGAGAGCCTTCTAGTAATGGGCTAACCAGTCTTTAGTCATATATTCATTGATTTTGGAGATTCTATTCATGTACAAGTTCATAACTGCTTTCATACAAAAATTTTCAATATCACCTTCATTCACAGGTGGACTATTTGACAATCTCATTTTTTCAATAAGTTTAACATAGTAACATAGTTAATAAGGCTGAGAAAAGAAATAAGTCCATCCAGTTCAGCTGATGTTGATCCAGAGGAAGGCAAAAAAATCCATGAGTAAAAAGCCAAATATCTTCATATTGGGAAAAAATTCCTTCCAACTTCTGATATGGCAATCAGAATAATTCCCTGGATCAACCCAGCCCCCAGTTCTCTAGTAGCCATACACTTAATGAATGTCCCCTTTGTGGTTTGTTACTTTGCTTTATAATTTGCTTGTTGTCTTCAAACTTTATGGATACAACTGAATAAAATATTCAATAAATAATTTGAATATATAAATATTTACTTAGTTGAGCGTCACCTACTTATTTACAAAAAAAATAACACATGATAATTATGTATCAAACTGACAAACAGTTTTTACAATGCAGGCCCAAAGCCCTCAAATACCAGACTAGTAACCAAAGAATAAGTCAAAATCTGTAATTTCCAGTAATCAAACAAGTTTTTGAATTGTAGATTTTTTTTTTAATGCTCTTGACATGATAAGAAGGAATGTCTTGATTGTACCCCATAATGAGTCATATTTATTAATGGCCAATAACAGTAATGTACTATTTTGGTACATGTATGTTACCATTATTGTTAATATCAGAGCAATAATGTAACTGTTAATGTCACTGAAATAGTAGACTTTACTATTTTTACTGGTAGTCCCTGTAATTAAAGCTGCAGACAACAGAAGCACAAATGCCAATAACAGACCAGAGAGCCAGAGGAAAGTATTAAAATGATGTTGATGACAATACCCACATTAACATAATACATGAAAATGCTATGTTACAGTTACCAGACTTTCAGATCTGTAGGCTCCGGAGATCTAGATATCTCATGCTGATGTAAAAATAAGTGAATAAAGATACAGTATATGAAGCTTCAATTTGTTTTTTACATCTTGCATTTTTTAATTACTTTCCTACTTTCATTCAGATCTCTTTCAATTATAAATTTATAGCGGACCTGTCACCCCACCTCATTCATGCCCTAAATTGGAGCAGGGTAGTACTTCATCACTCAAATAGGTACACTGCCTTGTTTCCCCAAACACCTCCATGGCAATGGGACCACTTGGAGCTCCCAGAAAACTGACATTGTGGCTCCTCTGAAAGGATTTCTTTTACATTTTGTTCTCTAGGATATAACTGGAGGAGCCTCCATTTCCTGCCCAGTTGTAGCTTACTAAAGACTGAAGGGCAAATTGTCTACAGCTGGTTTCTGTACAGCTCAAATTCTGCCCTGCTGCTGCTGCTTGGGGTGACAGGTATATTTTTATAACACCACAAAAATGTAAAACTATACATACATGGAGATTCTTAAGATTTTTGAAATCGCTATCTTTAATTTCAGTGATCTTATTGTTCTGCAAATCAAGCAGAGTTGTATCAGCTGGTATGTCCTTGGGAACGTGCTCCAAACCTAAATAAAAAGAAATATAGAATTGATTCAGTTATGCAGTTTTATTAATGAAATGTAAATTGTGCATAGGGACTTTTGATGTATATCTGCATATGTATATATAAGTCAATTGCTAAATAAAAATGTATATAAACAATTGCCACTGTTGATAAATTCCCCTGTATGAGCCTAATGTTAAAGATTAGGGTTTACAATGCACATGATTTATTTTCATTTCTATGTATAACAGGTTTCCTACAAAACTTTTCAAACTAATTTACATTCAGGTGGGGTGAGAACGTTTGACCATCGCATTTTGCAATAGGTTTGCAGCTTGTCACTTTACTTTTGTAATTTCCTTGTTGTTGGGCTCATTGTAAATGGACAGTTGATGTAAATATTCGTTGGTGTTTTTTGCCTGTTATTTTTATTTTTAATTAAATGTCTTAATTAAAATATTAAGTAATTTGCATTTTCAACCACATGAATATATACATTTACCATCAAACATACAAAAATTATAGTTGTGAATTTTGGGTATGAATATAATCCAAGATGTAGATATGATGCTATACATTGGCTATCCAGTCTAGACAATTTTATTCCTTTGTGTAAAGCAGTGCAACTTAACACCCAAGTGAGAAAATGTTTGAGGTAGATCCAACTGATTGGCTTTGGGTCATGCCCTCAAGCATTTCACAACCCAATAATTTCAACCAAATTCACTGCTTAAAGGTGAGGGATTATTTATTTATTTGTGAAGCTTCATCAATAAAATGTAGCTCTGAATTTGCTTTATTTTCTAATTACATTGAGTCCCATAGAGCTTATTTCTATGAACTGTATCTTGAACTCAAAGAGATTTAATGGTCCAAGGTCATAAGAAGACCTAATATCTATTTGAGTTGAATCCACTGACTTATCTATTGAACATTCCATTACAACAGCAATTAAATGCGGAATTTAATGAAAGATAATCAGATGGACTTATAAAGTGAGTTAAATGAGGGTTTGTATACGAGTAATCTAACCTGACTACAATAACACATATCATTTCATTGAGTCCACATTAAAAAATGTATTTGGTGAATGCTAGTTTGCCTATTATACCCTAAGAATATAAATACAGTATAGATCAGTGATGCCCAACCTTTTTTGGCCTGGAGGCCATATAAAATTGTGACATGCCAGTCATGGGCCACTTCAAAGTCATGACTTTTAAAATCCCAACTGTGACAAATTTAAAAATGAAAAGTGTGACAATTTTCCATAGTAAAGTCCCAACTGCAACAATATTCTCATTATAAAGATGCAACTGCGACAGTAACAGTCTATTGCAATTGTCACAGTTATACGTGACATTTTGGATTTCAGAATTCAGGCTGTGGGCCAGATAGCACCACGTCGCGGGCCGGATATGGCCAGAGGGCCATAGGTTGGGCATCACTGGTATAGATAAACAATACAAGCGAAATTTAATAAACTTGGAAAACTCCGATTTTGCTTTTCTGTGTTTATTCCCTTGAGATCTCAGAAATTTCTTGTGGCAGATATTGCGAGGATATTTCAATCGATATTTACCAACCAAAACTTTTCAGTCGAGTTTTTTAATCAAATTTTTAAATGGAAAGGTAGCCATACTTTACATTAGTAGTATGGTTACCTTTACATCGAAAAATTGAGATCGAAAAAAACTTGATCGAAAGTTTCTTTCGGTAAATATCGATTGCAAAACTCTCACAACTTCTGAGATCTCGAGGGAATAAACGCGGAAAATCGAAATAGGACTTTTCAGAGTTTTTTAAAACTTCGCCCAAGCTTATACAGAGCAGTTCTATTTAAAACCTCATTTTCCATTTTCCCCCTTTCTATTAGATTGTTCACCTCAGCAATTTGGACAATAAATGTATAAAGTGGGAGTTGACCGGTTTATATCTTCTGCACAGAAAGCATTTCCAAATTAAGCTAAAAAATACAAAGTGTGTCCAAGGGTTCTGGAGAACAGATTTCTCATATTCACAGTGAAAGCCAAAAAGAACATCAGACAGTTTAAATTAAAAACTCTCAGCGGAACAGTTTTATATAAAAAAAAATGATATGTAGCACAGATGAAGTCATGGAAATAGAGCCAATGTAGTTTCTTAACCCATGCAGTCCATTTAATATATAACACCATTTGGTTCTGAATAATCTCATAAAATGATTAAGAAATCAATTATCTAAATATTACATCTGTAACAATTTAACTCACAGTGACCACATATATTTTTTAAATATTTAAATTTAAATGCCTTTTTACAATACTTTCCCATGGAAGGGCAGGTTCATAATGGACATGGGGTTATTCACTAAAGTCTGAATGATTGTGTATAGGTGCGAATTTGGCAGATAAAGACAGTCGCAATAGGCTGTTATTGTTGCAGTCGTGACTTTATTATGGGAAAATTGTCGCAATTTTAACTTTAAAAAATTGTTGCGACTTTACAATGGGGAAATTGTAGTGGATTTGTTATGGGAATCCGCTGTTTGCGAATTTGACAGTCAAATTCAAACCTTAGTGAATAACCCCCATGACTTTTTCTTAAAGGAGGAAATATTTTGACTAGGTTTTGCTGTCTAATATATGTATTTTTTTAATCAAAAAGTTAACAGAACACTTTCAGTAGAAATTTTTTACTAAAGTGTGTCCAGTTACAAAACCAGGGGACAATCAACAAAGCAGTTCAAAGCCAAGTGGCAGTAGCTAATCCAAGTAAGCAGAAAAAGCCAAGGATCCAGCTGCAAAGTCAAATGACCAGGACAACCTAGTTAAAAGTCAAATGTATGTGTAATTTTATTTAAAAAACCCAGTGAAATATACGGTACTGTACTATTCAACAATACAATTATAATACAGACATGGGAAATTGCTAAACATAGAACATGTGAAGTAAATTACAGCCATAAGATCATAAAGATACATCCATGAGGCATATTTACAAATACTAATTTGACTATATGGATTGATTTCACCCCAATTCGCTGTCAAATTTTGTCTCCCTGTACTTTTAGATTTCCCTGATTTACAAACGATTGCTAAAAAGGTTTCCCCATCGAAATAAATCATTCAAGATAAATATTGATCTGTTAACAGGGGCACACTTTGCAATGCTCCTCTTTGAGAGTTCCTTCCATTACAGATCGATATTGATATTGATGGCTCTTTTTCATGGGAAAGTATTTTGGGCTCAGGCTAAAAAACAGAACCATCTCCATAGGGAATAATGGGTTATGCCAGCCTGGGTGGAGAATTGTTTTGGGTGATAAAAAGTGTATTTAACAGTGATATTGTTAAATATAATCTGGTCCTCCTTCATTTACTACTTGAAAAACATGTTCAACTTTAGTAAATGTGCCCTGAGTGTCAACAATTGAGTGATTACAACTGGATAGAGGTCCCTGTCCCATTGATCTTACAATCAGAGATTGGAAGGTAATATATGCAGCAACACAAAGTGTTAGTTCTTTAGCTTTTTTAAGTGCCATTTAAAAGGATACATAGTTGCTTAAGGATAAAATTAATGAAAGACATGAAAACCAGTGCTAGTGCTCCAAGACAATGGATTTCAGTTTGGCTTTGAATATATTGATGGAGGTAGAGGGGTGTAGAATTCCAGAGATATGGGGCAGGAAAAGAGAAGGGCTTAAGTCAGCAATGGCAGTATTATAAGAGGGTAATTCATAAAGACGATTGCCTTGTAAGAAACTGATTTCGTGATTAAGTCTATATGGGCACACAAGTGAAGAGATGTAGGGAGTGGAAACAAAACATCCAGTTTAAAACCAGACATTCAAAAACTAATTAAAAGAACTAAATTTACATTGCTAATTGCATAATGTCTCTCTGCAATGTCTTCTTCAAATGTTAGAGTTTGTGACTGTAGGAAAAAATAAATTTCTGTGGAGCCAAGTGAACCATGGACAAACCAGTAAAGACTACCTCTCTGTTCACACCCTGCACCCCAAAATATGCATAATTAATCTGCCAATTACAGACTTGACATTAACTTTTGTAAAAACTTAACTTATTTATCAAAGTGAGAATTTAACAGTTGAAGTGAATTCTCATCACTTTGGTTTACTGCACTCTGATTCTCTACTCCTTATTGACTAAACTGAGGATTCCCATAGCAAATTTGCGACCACGTCAGTATTCCCATAGTAAAGTTGCAACCGCGTCAGTTGTGTAGTGCGACTGTTGTTAGCTGGTGAATTCTCTGCATCGCAGAGTTTGATGAATAGTACCCGAATAATGGGAAAGTGGTGAATTCACACCTTTTTATGCTACAATTTGGATTTTTATAAATATCCCCCTCAGCTGGAACAGTATGAGCGGGAAGATGGTATATTTCACATAATTCTATCAAAATAATCTCCTTTTAAGGGAGTGTCTCAGACATGAGGAACAAATGTAGAAGATATCCATGTCCATAAGAAGCCTATGGCTGATACTAAAAGTAAAACAGCCATCACAATAAAAAAAAAGATTATTTATATCTAAACATAAAGGTGCTGAGTAGCATTATAAAAAATGCAAGTTATTTTAGAAAGAATTGCAGTCTCTTTTTTCTGCTTGTGTTGAGGGGATGTGTTCCTGATGCAGGAGTCACTACTTCCTCCCATCCTTTCCTTGCTTTATTGATGGGATTCTAAATAGAACCCAGAATCAGAGAGTGACATATACAGAAGGCTCAGGAAACACTTATCTAAAAGGCTCAAGTTTCTACTGATTACATTCACAGCTCTGTTGGAGATCTGGATAGTTTTAGTCAGTAATCTGCAAGCAATAAGAATTACTGTTGTCTGCAAACTGCGTCTATTGTAAAACTGAAAATAGAACAACAGATTTTCAGCTTGTGTAAAAAAAAAATGAAATAATTTTATTTTTGAAAAAATATGATTATTAATAACAATAACCAATGATAATATTAATAATAATATTATTATTAATATTATAATATAATATTTATTTTAAATATATTATAATAATAATATTATTAATTATATTATAATAATAACCAATAATTAATTAATATGACATTACATGTTAATATGATATTACATACCATTAATGTTGTTTGTTATTTCAACTTACTCCCTGATTCAATTTTCTGACAGCTTAAACTTAAATACATGGAAAAGTGCTTGTGACTGGTGATCAAAAGTATTTGTCATTGAGTAAAGTCATTTTTCTGATTGAAAATATACAGTAAGGAGAGAAAATACTCTATTACACCTGTACATACTAAAACATCCATCTACAATATTGTTTGAATTAAATCTGCTAGAGATGCAGAATTATTATGATAATAAGTGGTTTCTTACTACATTTTTGAGGGGGTTATTCACTAAGGTGTGAATTCGACTGTCGAATTCGCAAACAGCAGATACCATAGCAAATCCGCGACAATTTCCCCACTGAAAAGTCGCAACAATTTTTTAAGGTTAAAATTGGGACAATTTTCCCATAATAAAGTCGCAACTGGGACAATATTCTCATTATAAAGATGTGACGGCGACAGAAGCAGCATATTGTGACTGTCTTTATTTGGCGAATTCGCACCTATATGCAACAATTCAGACTTTAGTGAATGACCTCCTGAATATAATTCCCAATGTTCAATAAATGATTGTGGGGAAAATTAGTGGTTTATAGAATCAGGACCACAACAGTTACTGTAGATACATTTTCAAACACCCTAAACAACACAGTCACACATTTATAGGACATGTTACCTTTTAAACATAGTTAAATGGTCTGTCAACCCCCAGTGTAAATTATTTGATAACTGATGTATCTTTGACTGCTTTTTCTCCTTTAATCCAGTCAAGCTACAAAAATGTTTAATTAAACAAAGTCTTCTTTTAAATCAAATAGTTTCTGAAGTTATATAAAAAGAGATTCATGTGCTGAGTTCAGCTAAGCTTGGAATAAACTAAATTATTTTTTTTTTTAAATCTTAAACTTATCAGGAACTGAGACATGGGAAATTCTACTTTCAACTTTTGAAGTATAAGCTGAGGGTAACTTTTTAATTTCTGGGTGATGATAATTTATGCTTTGTTTTTTTTACTTATCTTTACTTACTTATCTTCAAACACCAAATATCACTATGTTGCGAAAAGTTATTAACAACAAAAGGACAGATTTGATAAGAATAATCAAAAACTGGTGAATGCAATTGGATTGCATGAAGCATTAACTAAGCTTTAAAATGAACATCTAATAGATACCATTCTTTAAAAGTCATGATGGAAAAAGAACCCACAATCATGTATATCATATATTTAGGGTTCATCAAAAAAATCTTTCTACCATTCTTTGATTAACTCATAGCCTCTAACTAGGCTCATTCTTCGATCATAATTTACACATGCAAACATTGTTTGAGTTGTTCACATCCATGGACTACATGTAAGTCAAGTAAGTTATGCCAGGTCTGCACTGCCATCATTTATCATGGTTCCAGACCTGTTCCAAACCTTCTTCCTGGTTCCTGTTTCCTGGTTCCTGTTTCCTGGTTCCTGTTTCCTGTACCATTTCATTTATTTCATTATCTTGTTTCATAATCCTTATTTCCTTATTGTAACTTCTCTTTATCTCTTCATATATCTTGTGTGCTGTTAACCAAAGTTCCGTTTGTTCTTGCAGTGCCATTCTGCTCAATTA
The DNA here is from genome assembly GCA_019650415.1 of Pipa parva. Taxonomy (NCBI): domain Eukaryota; kingdom Metazoa; phylum Chordata; class Amphibia; order Anura; family Pipidae; genus Pipa; species Pipa parva. The sequence continues at coordinate 19,040 of WMED01005053.1, forward strand.
TGTTCCACAGTTTATATTCTAAGTCTGCTTTTAGTAATTTACTAGAGGCATCCTTATCTATTCCAGTGAGGGGGTCTTGGAACTGAAAACTGAAAGGCCTGGCAGAGAGAAATTTGCGGGGGTTATTCACTAAAGTCTGAATTGTTGCATATAGGTGTGAATTCGCCAGCGAAAGACAGTCGCAACAGACTGCTACTGTCGCAGCCGGGGTTTTATAATGAGAATATTGTCACAGTCGCAACTTTACAATGGGAGAATTGTTGCAGTCACAGATTTGCTATGGGAATTTTCTGTTTGAGAATTCGACAGTTGAATTCGCACCTTAGTGAATAACCCCCTTGGTCCGAATGTGAGTTTACTTTAGCATTATTTGTGCACCATACCCATAAAAGAATTTAAGGTAACTCATGATAATTCAGTAAGTTCTACTTCTGAAAAAAATATAGTGGCGACATTTGAAAATCAGCTTTTCTGCCTTTGACAAAATCAGTACTTTGGTATTTTAATGGAAAATGTTGCAAAACTGGACTGCCAGTTTCTGCAGAACTTTATTATTCTTTTATCAATTAAATGATGATTATATCAGGGGTCTCAAACTCAATTTACCCGGGGGCCGCTGGAGGTAGAGTCTGGGTGACGCTGGGCCACATCAGGTTTTCCACAAGAAAACAACAGATTAAAAACAATACATGGCCCTGTGGGGCAATCAGCGGCTTTGTGGGGGTAATATGCAGCTCTGCTGGGTGATTTGCATCTGTTGTGGAAATTAGCACCTTTGTGGGGCAATGTGCGGCTCTGTGGGACAATGTGCGGCTCTGCGGGACAATGTGCGGCTCTGCGGGACAATGTGCGGCTCTGTGGGGCAATGTGCGGTTCTGCGGGGCATAGTGCGGATCTGCGGGGCAATGTACAGCTTTATGGGCTACTAGGGCATCTGCGA
>WMED01005054.1:1991-15981 GCA_019650415.1 Pipa parva
GCAGGCGGCGCCCCTAGCATTTGCCTACTCTGCCTAATGGCAGAGCCGGCACTGCTCAGGGTGTTATTCTCTAAAGTCCTAATTCAATTGTTGAATTATCAAACAGCGGATTCCCATAGCAAATCCACGACTGTGACAGTTCTCCCATTGTAAAGTTGCAAGCCGCGACTGCGATAATTTTAAAATTGCGGCTGTGACAATATTTCCATAGTAAAGACAATATTCTCATTATAAAGACGCGACTGCCACAGTAGCAGTCCATTGCAACTGTCTTTAGCTGGCAAATTCACACCTTTACACAACAATTCAGACTTTAGAGAATAACCCCCTAATTAGTCTTAAATTTTGCACTAGGTCCAATTCTTTCCAGTTATGCCATTGCTAAAGAAAATAAAGCTCCTCTATAAACATAGTAGTGTGACACTTCAAAAGAGCTGAGCTTCAGTGTTATAGACATTTAAAAAAATCTAAACATTTTCAGGGGGAGATCAGTTACAGAAATCTAGTAACTCATAGCAACCAATTATTAGTTGGTTTTACATTTCTGGGTTCCCTGTACCAGTGAATGCTAACAGCTGATTGGTTGCTATGGGTTACTAGACTTCTGTAAAGTTTGCCTCTAATAATTTACTATTTGTATGGATTGTTAATGGTGATGCTACAAACAAGCAGTTTCTAAAATGTTTGCCATGTGGCAGGCTGTACTGTAGGTGTAGTGTGGTCAGTCCATTATACAGTATGTCTTACCATCCCATTGTGACTTGATACCATCTTCCCTACAGCGTGGGCCTTATTGACTAAAGTCTCACATAGAGCTATGACTTCACAACTGTTCTCCACACTTCCATGTTCGTTTATTGACTAAACTCTGGGAAGTTGCGAATATGCAACTAATTCAAGAGGCTACGATAGTCGCAAACTAACAGAGCTCTTCGCATTACTCTGCATGCATGTGCATGGGTGATTCAGCTATTGACTAAACAGAGGAGTGGTGTGAAGGAGCGAATGCGAGTAGGGGAACTGCTCCGAATTCACCTGTTTGACTTTGCCACTTCATTCATGACGAATTGTGGGGTTGATGGCCGGGCTGCAGAGTTGAGTAAAACGACTTATTTAATCAAAAGTGACAATGGCGATTGTGCCTAAATAACAACATGACCTAGGGACAAATATCAAAAAGTTCAAACAAGTTGAAAAAGAAGGTAAAGCGCTAATAAAATAATTATTTCACTGTGAAAATTGTAAGGTGAAAAATTGAATTAAAGTCCAAATAGAATACTGTAGTCCAAAAAAGGAAAATATGCAGCTTGATTTCTTCGTGAGACAAATTCACAATCCTCAAATAGTGAAATGGTTAGGGTGTCTGAAATAAGCGCAAAATAATAGCACTAATGCACTATGTAGTGCTATTATTTTGCGCTTATTTCAGATACTCTAACCATGACCTAGGGACAAGATGACATAGAAACAGATAGAATATTCACAGAATACAGTTAGTGGGATATGGTGAGGATGAACTCACTGCCCTTCACTTGTGAAATTCGTCTCATTCCAGTTGACTTCTCATCCTACTTCTATTTGCCTGACTACGCCACACTACACATGTGACAGCGTTCGCTGCTGTCCGCTTACAAGTGTAATTGCATGCTTAGTCTAGAAGTGAATTTGCAACTATTTTGGCAATGCAACTGGAATTGTAGCGAGGTAAATTCAGCCTTTAGTCAATAAGGCCCTGTGCTCAGTCAATAGAGTACATTTGTTCACAAACCAAGTAGCTTTCTAATTTGTGGATTTGTGTGGAGAAATGAATCGTAGTGAAGGACGATAATGAATTCACAAAAGCATTAGACATAGCCAGGTCAAAACAGAATTTTTCAAGACAGAAAAATGATCTGCAATATACTGTTACTGGTTACTAGAAAAAAAAATCAGTGGGTCTAATGAAATGTATTATGTTCTCTCCCTTATAGTTGGTTATGTCCCAAGGAATGCAGTACTGAACATGTAAGTATTTCTTTTATTCCCATCAGGGAAGCTTTAGGCTTCTAAATCAACCACTAAATGTAACTCATGGGATCAGAAAGATACTCACAGAGCTCCCTAATAGTAAAGACCAGTTATGTTGCGCAGCCCCCAGCCAGGGTAGGACTAGTCTAAGGGGTTATTGACTAAAGCCAGATTTCAGCTGCTGAACTCTCAAACAGTGGATTCCTATAGCAATCCACGACTGTGACAATAATCCCGTCTATTGTGCCCATCTTTATCTAGTGAATTCACACCTTTACGTAACAATTCGAGCTTTAGCCAATAACCTCCTAAGTGCTGGCAGTAAAGCATACACTGCTGTTGCCATGATAAAAGTTTCTGTAATAAAATGGCTAGCCAACCTTAAGCATCAAGTGACTGAACATGATCTCTGTACTGTATAAAGCAGTCATTAGATATCATTGAAGATTTCCTAATACTTTACCACTATTATCTGACTATTCATCCTTAAAATCCAGTCTGTCTTCAGTTTAAATGAGGCCCAGGGTTGGACTGGCCCACCTGATGACCAGGGGATCCTCCAGTGGGTCCCAGTAGTAGTGGATAAAGTCGCAAACCGACTAATTTCACTGTTTCCAGTGCAGTTCCAAACGACAGTTAAAGGATGCTGAGCTCTGAGCATGAGATCATTCACAGACACTTACATGTTTCTCTATGAAATGAATCTGACTTTATTATGGGTGGGCCCCCTGCAGAATCTTCCCCTTTTTAGTGACATCACACATCACGTGACATCAGCAAGTGAGGGCGGGGCCTCTCATGAGCCTGACTCACCCAAACTGACCCTGATGAAGCCTAAAATAAATTATCTTATACCCTAAACGATTAGCTGTAAGCAAAGTAGTATTAATAATAATCATTTGCATTTTTTTAGTGAGAAAAAGCTGCGTAATAGTGCTGAAATGACCGGTAAGTACTCATTAACTATACTGGCTGAATTGTCTAGTAAATGAAACCTTATTTAAGTTCTATAAACTGACTAAACCTGTGTGTGTGTGTGCGTGTGTGTGTGACTGACTTTACAGGACTTTATTATCACATTAATTATCAAAGAATGAATTTCCATGGCAAAATGGATTTGCGATAAATAGCATCAGTTTGTTTACCATACCAAAGCCATTTGTGTGCAGTCAGCACTTTGTGATAGAGAGAATTGTTGATTAACTGTCATTTACCAATTTCTGAGCCTTGTCAGGTGAATAGTAGCAGTGAATTGATGCTCGAAATGTATTAAACTCAGAAAGAACACTCTGGGGGAGGGTTATTCACTAAGGTGCGAATTCAACTGTCGAATTCTCAAATAGCGGATTCCCATAGCAAATCTGCTACCATTTTTTGAAAGTTAAGATTGTGACAGATTGGAGAGCTTTTATGGTTGCAACAGTCATTTTCAAGATAAGCACTGACATTCATCAAAATTTCTCTTTATAATTCTGTCACTGATGCCCCTTTCACTTCTTTGGCAGTAATATAGTAATTATATGCAAGAGTTTGTACAAATGAGGGGAATAAAGACATTGATGTGTAATAGACACATGAAAACTTACAACATTTTGGAAAGCAAAGGGAGTTGGCGAAATTGTACAAATTTGCCTCTTGCATCATCGGTTGCTAAACACTGCTTCCTCAGTAACCCATTTCTACAAACGTGAGTTTTAAGGATTGAGTAAATAAACGGCTGCATTAAGTACATATTGTCTAAGATCTGAAGCTATAACGAGAAGCTTAAAATATTTGAGTGTTTTTGAGTTTTTCATAACACTTCACTTCACAGTAACAATTATGTACTTTTCTGGTTAACTAGTTACCATCGCCTTTTTCTCAAAACTGAAAGTATCCAGAATGCCCTCTGGCACTCCCTTTTAAAATGTTAGCCAAGGCTGTAAACCACAGGCCTCTAAGCCAGTCCAGTATATACATCATATATCATCATTTACAGCTCTCTCAGACATAAGCAGTGCACATGTATTCTTATAAAAGGGAATTCATCAACAGGAGCAATCTTTACTGAGTTCTAGTAACCCATAACAACAACCAATCAGGGTTGAGCTATCTGCCTTAGGGGCAATTATAGGCTTGTACACTGTTAATGTGAGAACATAATGGGTAGCCTAATACCTCAGCCTGATTATTAGAAAGCTAGGGCCTAGAATGGATCCAGATTTTGTTTGTTCAGTCCATACAGGGAACTCTATTGAGATTTTAACCTAAGGAATCACTGTGTGTAGAGTCGGCTAAAAGTTTATCGGCTTTATGGGATTTGGAGTCTTTGGAGGTTATCCATCAATAGGGGCAATCGTTTACAGAAGTCTAGTAACCAATAGCAACCAATTAGAATCTATCTTTTAAGATTCAAGTTAGAGTGCACCTTTCACCTTAAAATTAATACTAATTTAGGTTGTAATAATGAAATATTTTTGTAAATATATACAGTATGTATTAAAAAATGTACCTTTATACAGCGTTTCTTTCTATCATCTTCCCTGTCAGCCCAACTTCTCTATCCCTTAAACCATGATCTGATTGGAGGAACTATAATGTCAATCATCATTTAGCTCCGCCCAACCTGACTCGAGAAAAAAAAAAAAGTCGGACTGACAGGGAAGAGGCTTATTATTGATAAATTGTGTATTGATATTATTAAATTAGCTTATTATTGATAAAATGTGCCTGCCAGTATAAAGGAAAGGCCATATCCAGGAGGTTGGGCTGAGCAGGAGACAATGGGCAACAGAGAGGATATACACTATTATATACACATATATATATATATATATATAGAGAGAGAGAGAGTAAATATTTGTCATTATTAAAAGTTAGATATTTTTGAGGTTTGGTGGTAAGTGGAAAGGTTGATGGAGTAACAAGTTATGTGAATGTGTAAGTGGTTATTACAAAGGCAGGATTTTTATAGCATCATTTTTGAATGAAAGAAACTCAGGTTAAAACACAAATTGGCAGGGTGTGGACAATGTTAGGGGCAGATCTGTCTTCCCCCACCATTCTACGAATCAATCAAGGTACAAAGCTTTGCTTTGGGAAAGGCAGTACGATTGTGCACTGTAACTCTGTAGTGATGTAGTCCTCTAAATTTACATTTTCCATATCATGTTAACCATTTGATAGAATTTGATTCATTTTCTTTGACTATTTAAATGTACTTTTTTTTGTTTGTTTATTTATGGAATATTGAAATATAGTGAGGAATTGCATCAGGTTCTTCTACATAGAGCCCGCACATATGTTCAAATAAATAAATAACCAATGGGGACAGCAGCAGCGCAATTGTCACTTGTACGTTATTGTATGTTTTTTTTCATTGCAGAAGAAATATATGATGACACAGAACTGATAACCAACACTTTCCCTGCTGTACCTTCAAAAGCACCGTGAGACTTATTTTTTGTTCTTAGAATTATCTGCATTGTTGGCTGTTATATCTAGAAAATTGTATTGTTTTTATCTCTGATTTTATCTTTTCTGATAGCAGCCATGTTGTTTAACAGGCCTTTCCCAGTCCCATTGTTTTCTATAGCGCGTAAGATAATGGAAATTCAGGAAGCACAACTTTTAAAGCCAGTTAAATATCATACTTTATAGACAAAAATTGGATTTAGGAAACATATTAAATATATAGTTACTATAAATGCATTTGAAGCATTTTAATATTTTGGTGCTAATGCTTTTAAGAATAGAAGAAAGGCGTTTGTTGCTTTTTTAGTCTGAATTATATCACATGTCTCAAGGTATGTATGGAGTAGATTATATGGTTACTAACCCTCACTCCTTACATTTTCCATATTATTTTTGTTCAGTGCTCCTTTAAGACTTGTAAATAGTGGTGAGACATTCACTTTGATTTTTCTTTCTTTCCCCATGAATTTATGAAGATTTCAGCAAGGCTATCTAACAAGAATGTTTCAAAGAAAAACTTCTCAATCAAGGTAAAAATGGAGCTTGGAAGTACTTTCTTCATTGTAATGACCAGATATGGAAAACAATACTTATTATACTTTGATTATCTAATAATATTATTTTTTATCTTCAGAAGAATATTGAATAGTATATAACTATATACTTTTATACAACTAATTAGTTCTAAAAAGTGATATTATCCCATTAATCCCGCTTTGAGGAATACTTCAATGTCTCTTTTGAGTAACTCTTCATCTTGTGTGGAAGAATGTGTGTAAATAATATTATGGGCACTTGATGTTGGAGACCATCCTGATATATTTAGAGCAGATGTTGTATTGATAAAAGTCTTATGGACACTCAATGTTGGAGACCATCCTGGGATATTTAGAGCAGATGTTGTATGGATAAAAGTCTTATGGACACTCAATGTTGGAGACCATCCTGGGATATTTAGAGTAGATGTTGTATGGATGAAAGTCTTATGGACACTCAATGTTGGAGACCATCCGGGGATATTTAGAGAAGGTGTTGTATGGGTTGGCTTTTGCAGTAAATGCATTTTACAGGTTTGTAACACTGCTATCAAAGAAGGGTTGAGGCAATATTCTCACCAAAATATGCAGTTGGACTTGGCCTTGTAAACAATGTCTTGATTGCCTCCACTTATTTCTCCATTTCTTAGTTCAATTGAGAATTCCTAGAGGTCCCTAATTTTGATACTACATATGCTGAAGGATATACAGTATATTGATAGGAATCAGATCCATGACTCTCATCTGATGATCCTCATCATGCTTAACATTGCTTTGCAGCCCCAAAGAATTACACAACCATGCATACACATACATCAGGAGAAGATTATTGCCTAATACAAATCCTAATATGCAGATTTACATTCATTTATATAACACCATGGTATGCAGCATTGCTTACAAGAAAAAAGATCCAGGGAATAAATAGTTAAAATATACAGTAGACCTATAAATACAGAATCAAATAGCCATACACAAAACATCCTATCCACATGGAGTGTAACATCTCATAAAAGTATTTCCATGTTATTATTACAATATTTATAGTTGGTTCCTTTGTTACATTTTTACAGAAATCAGACCAAACCGGAAGTAAAAAAGAGTGAGAAAGTCAAAAATGAAGAAAGAGAAGCAAAAGATTTAAAAAAGCGGTTTAAGGTGAGACCATTCTCCTTTTTTATGCCAGAATGGCAGATTTTGGGACATAATCTCATTCAATTAGCTGCAGCGCAATATAGTCCGACAAACAAAATGAAGCTGTCTGATTCCTTTTTTCCTTTTCCCATACTTGTATAGGAGCTAGCAAAGTATGGCTTTTTGGCAATATACCAAGAAAAAAACAACAAGGCAGAAACAGTGTGTATCCGAGCAGTAGTAGTTCTTTAATAGTAGCAGTTTAGTAGTAGTTATTAATTGGTAGTAGTAGTTCTCCTTCTTTAATGTGAAACTTCTCATGACCTGTTTGGGACAAATGAGTCCTTTGTGGTCTTTTGAGAAGTTTCACATTAAAGAAGGAGTATTTACACTGCTACTGCTTGGATACACACAGTTTCTGTATTTATGTTATTTTGATACGCTATCAGTGTATTGGTGGATACACTTGCAAACAGTGTGGCAATAACATCAGCAAGGAAACCTTGGGGGTTATTCACTAAGGTGAGAATTCACCTGTCGAATTTGCAAACAGCGGATTCCCATAGCAAATCCGCTACAATTTCCCTATTGTAAAGTTGCGACAATTTTTTAATGTTAAGATTGCGACAATTTTCCCATAATAAAGTTGCGACTGTGACAATATTCTCATTATAAAGATGTGACTGCGACAGTAGCAGCCTATTGCGACTGTCTTTATCTGGTGAATTCGCACCTATAAGCAACAATTCAGACTTTAGTGAATAACCCCCCTTGTCTTTGTATACCAGAAATAATAAAGCTATTTATTATTTGGAAAATGTATCTTTCTTGTCCAATCCTTTACATAAAAATGAGGTTTCTTAAACATAGTAATATTTCAAAATGTGTTTTATGTACTGATATAAAGGACATATAGCATCCACTTATAGACTGCAGTAGCTGGTTAATGACACACACATATACATACTTCTAATGAATTAGAAAGGAAGGGCTTCATGTTTAATACATAATACATTTCCTTTACTTTTTTAATAAATATTCATTGTACTTTTGGCGCTGGTGGGGCAAAATACAGCAGCTGAGTAAGTTCTATGTCATAGACTTGTTTGGGGGATTTCCTACACTACACTGCAACTGTGATGGAGAGTAAAGAGCTTCACCTGCAAGTTTTAGGGCACTACCCTAACTTATTCCCTGGAGTTTTAGCTGCTAAACTTAGATGGGCCTAACCTGGAGAGCTTGGCAAATAAACCTCCCTTAATCACTGAGTAGCCGTTTTATTTACCAGCACATCTGACATTAGGTTCTCAGCCCATATCTGCTAATGGATCCACATATCAGTACCTTCTGCAGAAAATCTTGCAAGTGCATTTTACTTTATTTTTAGGGCCTTATTGACTAAAGTTTGAATAGTTGCGTAGAACTATGAATTGTCATCTATTGGCTACTTCCTTATGTTTGCTTATTGACTAAACTCTTTGATGTGTTAAACTAATTCAGGCATCTACGATAGTTGCGATCTTACAGAGCTCTTCGCATCACTTTATGTGCGCATACACAGATACTTCTGCTATTGACTATGCAGCGGACTGTGTCGAAGATGTGAATATAACTATATGTACTGCTCTGAATTCACCTGTTTGACTTAGCCATTTCAAATTGGTGAATTGGAGGGTTGATGGCAGGGCTCCGGTGTTGCGTAAGGTGACCATTCAAAAGTGACAATGCCAACTGCGATTAAGTGACAACATGACCTAGGGACACGGTGATATAGAAATAGATAGAATATTCACAGAATACAGTTAGTGGGATATGGTGAGACTGACATCACTGCCCTTCACTTGTCGAATTCACCTCATTCTGCATGATTAATCATCTTACTTCTATCCACTTGATTTCACCACATTATGCATGCGAAAGCGATTGCTGCTGTTCTCTTGTTCTCGACTTAGTTAATTCTAAGAAACGATTTTGTATCAGTTTCGCAGATGCAACTCCAATTGTAGTGAGGTGAATTCAGACTTTAGTCAATGAGTCCCTTAGAGATAACGTAAGTTCGTATATGTGGTTAAGTTACATATCCTTCATGTCAGTTAAATATATTTAAAGTGAATGTATAATTTGAATTTTTGCCATAATTTCAGACCTTTCCATCTTTTTTTTTTTCTAAGTTTCAAGGTGAAATTAAGGTTTTGACCCGAATGATGGTTGTTCCCAGTGCTGGAAATAAGAGAGGAGGAGGAAAAGATTTACCCATCAGTAAAGGAGAAATACTGGAAGTCATTCAATTCACCAATGAAGAGAAAATACTGTGCAGGAATAATAAAAAGAAATGTATGTTATACTACTTCTTATCCTAGATTCCACAAAATATAGCACGCTAGACTACAATATTGAAAATATATGATTTAGTGAGTGGAGAAATGCAATAACATATGTCATCTTCATTGTCATATTATGCATAAGATGAGTCAACCCAAAGTTAAGAAACCTTTGGACCACTGTGGACAAAATGATTTATAAGAGGTCATAATTATTATATCCCAGTTATCACAGGAAGAAGAAGAAACTTTCCCAGCTGCATTACCCAGGGATTTTTTTTTTCAACACATAAGGACTTAATCATATTTTTATAATACACAATGTTTTATTGCTTATTCTCCTCCCTTATTTGTATCAAACCAGTGATTCCTTTCCACGACTATAAAACAAAACACATATAGGTCACTTCTCACCATGACACTATTAATTGCAGAGCCACATGTTTATCAGATGATCAGGCAATTCACAAATGTGTCTGTCCACTGAGCTCCAGTGGAGGTCTGCATATGGTTAGTACAAAAATAGGGCAGATCATGGAAATCAGTATCCTGAGTAATGCACTAGATGTGCCCTAGGGAACATAGCATCTTCATATTTTCCCCAGGACCCCCCTAAGAACTATTCTTGTGAAGACTGAGCTCAAATCAAACCATCCCATTCATAAGAACAACATTTGATGAAAATGTTTTACTTATTTCAGCATTTATATTTCTTTCTGATTCCTCCTGAATTTATTGGTTGCTCCCCTGAACCTAGGGCAGTGATGGCAAACCTATGACATGCATGCCAGAGGGGGCATGCAGAGCCTTCTCTGTGGGCATGTTCACTGTCACCATATCCCCAATTCCCCTAGCAAGCGAGCTGTCTTTCAGTGCAGGCCGTGGACCCGACGGGACAGTTTTCAGGTCAAATCCATGGTCTACACTAAAAGACCGCTCACTTGCTGGGAAGTGCTGCTCCCCTGACACAGGAGAGATGACGACACTCATCAGCGCCTGCACTTTGGTGGAATGCGCTGGTGAGTGACATCACCTTTTTGGCAGTCTGTGTCAAAAAAGTTCGCCATCGCTGACCTAGGGCATGACCATATTTAATAAACTTCATACTTACATTTTTTACAGAAAACTCCTGTACTTTAACAGACAGCATGCATAGCAATATTTCATTTAATGTTTAAACATTACCTCCTGGAGAAGGAAATGGTGTATAATTATTCAATATATAATATTATATCTTATAATATTGTTGATTATAAGTCTAATATTATATATATTCTGGGATAAAATCTGAAATAATTAAATAAGTAAAATCTGAAAGAACTAATAAAAGAATTTTCTTCAGTTCCTATTTAAGACAACATAATAGTCCTGTCAGCCATCATGCCCATTTTGAGTGTTACCTACTCCTTATATCTCATGCTAGCTCAATTCAGTAGTATATGGGAATAAGCCACAGCCCATATTTGCATTAAAGGTATACTGCCTAAATTAGGTATAGGTAACCCGAGGCTCTGGAGCCACATGCGGCTCTTCAGGGTTGTTTTTACTTGTCGGCTGTTTTAAAAAAAATAAAGGTCATAATATAGTAAGTAATAAATGTTTTTCAAATGTTTAAACACTGCAAAAATTCAACCAGCTAGTCTGTTTCTATGTTAAGGGTTTTAAAATAGTAAAATGGAAATATTTTTGTTTCAGATGGCTATGTTAAAAGAAGATACGTTTTACAGATGTAAGTGTTTTTTCTATACTGATTTAATTGTAATAGATAAAAAAAAAAATATATATATATATATATATATATATATATATATATATATATATATATACATACAGTTAGGTCCATATATATTTGGACATTGACATGAATTTTGGTTTTTACCCATTTACTGAAACATACTCAAGTTATAGCTATATAATGTACATGGACATAACGACTTTCAGCTTTCATTTGAGGGTTTCCACATTAAAATTGGATGAAGGGTTTAGGAGTTTCAGTTCCTTGTGCCACCCTGTTTTTAAAGGGATCAAAAGTAATTGGACAATTGACTCAAAGGCTGCTTCATGGGCAGGTGTGGGCAATTCCTTTGTTAAGTCATTATAAATTTAGCAGATAAAAGGCCTGGAGTTGATTTGAGGTGTGGTGCTTGCATTGGGAAGATTTTGCTGTGAAGAAAACATGCAGTCAAAAGTCCATGCGGGTGAAACAAGCCATCCTTAAGCTGCGAAAACAGGAAAAACCCATTGGAGATATTGCTACAATATTAGGAGTGGCTAAATTTACAGTTTGATACATCCTGAGAATGAAAGAAAGCACTGGTAAACTCATCAATGCAAAAATCATAAGATAACAGTGGTGGATGATTGCAGAATAATTTCCATGGTGAAGAGAAACCCCTTCACAACAGACAACCAAGTGAACAACAATCTCCAGGATATAGGTGTATCAATATCCAAATCTACAATAAAGAGAAGACCTGACAGAGCAATGAAAAGGAGTTAACACAGCATCTGGTGATGTCCATGAGTTCAAGACTTCAGGTAGTCATTGCCAACAAAGGGTTTCTAAACAAGTATTAGAAATTTAACATTTTATTTACAATTATTTCATTTGTCCAATTACTTTTGAGCCCCTGAAATGAAGGGACTGTGTCTAAAAAATGCTTTAGTTTCTCACATTTTTATGCAATCTTTTTGTTCAACCCATTGAATTAAAGCTGAAAGTCTGAACTTCAACTGCATCTGAACTGTTTTGTTCAAAATTCATTCTAGTGTTAGTAAAATGTTGTCCTTGTCTAAATATATATGGACTTAACTCTCTATATATAAGGTAGGATACGGTGGTCATGTTTATATATATATATATATACTGTATATATATATATGTTCTAGGAAGGATCTCATTGAAGAAAGCAGTGGAACATAGAAAGTATTTTTAGTTTTAAGTTGAATGTTTTTAGAGTTCTGTTTAGACTACCCCCGCTTCCTATGGAGTTGTTAATAAGTAACATTATGTACACACATCATACGGCTCAATCCCTATAAATAAAGATCTTGTGAGCTGTGTGCTCTGGATAGACATGGATGATAGACTTCAATATCTGAATGAACATGCAACAGAAAAAAATCCTCCGGCAATCCAAGCAGAATAAAAACCTTCTTTATTTTCTCATTTAAAAAGCTCCAATAACATCTTGGAGAAGCATATTAGCACTAATGCGTTTCACGCTAGATAGCGCTTAATCATAGTCAAAGACTATGTTAATAAGTACACCAGAACCATATACTCTTTAATTCCTTCCCTTTAAGCAGTTCATCTGACATGTCTGACATCAACCCTTCTTAGAATTCCTTTTTTGGGAGTATTTTTTAAATGGAATTGTGTGACTATGCTGATTTGTAACTATGCAATTTATACATACTTCTAAAATATATTTTTATTTTTATATTTGCAGTGAAAAAGACATTTATGAAGAGGCTGAAACCCTAAGTATGTTTATGATCTTTTTGTTTACTTGTTTATTTTGGTTTATTGAGAAAAGCATATGGTAAAATGCACAGAAACAGAAGTATCCTGGCACATTCATAATGAAATTCACAAAGCAATATGCAATAGCAGAAAATGGAGCTTCGCTAGAATTTGTGTCCAAATCCAACATTAATGACAGTTGGGAACTTACAGAGCTCTTCGCACCAGTTTTCCTGTGCAATGCACACGGAATTCAGATTTTCATTAAGCGCTGGAATCTGTCAAAGCAGCAAATTTGGCAGGTTGTACTGTATCTAATTCATCTGTTTTAATTTCACAAGATCAAAGCAGTAAAGTGGGTCGATTTCAGGGCTCCAAAGTGGTTTAAGCGGCTCTTCATTCATCATGAACTAGGGATATATAGTGAAATATCACTATAATATAATATCATGTAATATTCACTAAGAGCCTCATTGACTAAAGTCCAAATTCACCTGTTGAATTCACTTCGCTACAGTTTGAGTCACGTTGCCAAAATAGTCACAAACTTCACTTCTCAATATTGACTAGTGGAGAATACACTTGCCGAACAGGCAGACAACAACAATCGCTGTCGAATGCGTAGTGTTATACAGTCATATAGAAGTAGGATGAGAAGTTTTGCGGAGTGGGGTGAATTTAACAAGTGAAGGGCAGTGACATTAGTCTCACCATATCCCACTAACTGTATTCTGTCAATATTCTATTTCTATGTCACCTTTTGATTGGTTGCTGTTGGTTACTAGATCTCTAGTAATATAACATAATATACCTATTTTAATAGTACATATGGTTATTACAAATCACAAGGTATGAAGACCCCTAAGAAAAAGGATATGCCATTCTGTATGACATGTTGCTTTAAGGGCACGGGGCAAATACATTTTGAAAGCCACACCATTTTTCAGTTTTCTAGCCCCCCTGTATATTACCTCATAAAGGTAAATAATCCTTTATATAATAATATAGCAGAATGGTACTAGTGCTTTCCTTTACCTCCGTTTGTATATACTTTATTATGCCTTTATTTATAT
>WMED01005055.1:0-19977 GCA_019650415.1 Pipa parva
AGAGACAGGAGGCGGGCCGTATGCGGCCCAGGGGCCGCCCCTTGCCCAGGTCTGCTCTAGGAGTACTATAAAGACTGGAAATCAAACCATAATACACCCAAATCTGATGAATAAGGTGAGCCTAGGTCACGTACCAGATAATAAGGGAGTGACAAGTACTTGCAACTACAGATTATTAATACAGAGGCACGTGTTATTACCGACATAACTACAAGAATTCAATATCTTTAATATCCATACTGTATTACAGTGCAGGGACTTGGGGCATACCATTTTCCTGTACAACTAACTACAAACAGGGATGGAAATTTCCACCATGCAACAAGAAATTTTGATTCTCTCTGAATATGAAGGGACAGTAAGGCCAGTTTCACATTCGCTCTTTTGTAGTTGATCTGCTCTTAATTAGACTTATTATTGTCTATGGTGCAAAAGAAAATAGCCTGTGTGGATTATCCCACAGAAAACAATGGGTACTATTTTTACAGCTCGGCTTCAAAACAAAATGAAAGGTTTATAAAGAATTCCTCTGTATAGGTTAGGGTCAGTTCACACTGGCGTTTTTATGTGCGGCATATCATAATCCACGAATAAAAACAAAAAATGCTGCCCGTCTAATCCTATGAACTTACCTGGTTCCGGACACACTAGCGTATGACACGCATACACAAAATGTGGCCAGATAGGAAAAGCCGTGATTGCCAAGGGTGCGTTCATTCAGTCGTGGGTAAATACAATAGAAAATACGCTGGAGCATATTTTTTTCACACTAGCATATTATGCACTGCGCAAAATACAGTAGTGTTAACCTAGCCTTAGTTAGAACAACCTTATTACTCAGACCCAAATTTTAAACTTACCTAGCTGCAGATATCACCATTTACATTTCAGGTAAAACAAGAAGCATACAGAATTTATTCTGTGCCTTTAGCCCCCAGCACTGCCATGGGAGACTGCGGGAAAAAAATTAGGAGGGGGAAGTGCGCTGCTGTATTGTCGTCACCACATTGGGTGATGAAGGGAAGCGTTGCCCCCCACAACATTATGTAAACTTATTCCCCAATATAATGAGGATTTCCATTTGATATAACAAGGTGAGCAGCCTGGATTTGTTTGCCCCACAAAACGTTGCCCTGTCACTTTTTCCAAACACTAAGATGAAATAAAATATAAAGTAATTTACCCAGAATACTATTTGGTGTGTGCAGTCCTAATTTTTCCTTATTCTGCTCATATGATATTGCCAAACATCTACGGGCTAGCACCACCTGTTATATTGCTACAAGAATTGGTGTGCAGTCCTCTCTCTATTTCTTATGACCATGCAAAAGACATATTAAGTAGAACCAATGGTACTTCAAGAAGCTGGAACTGCTTTGGATGCGCCCCTCTACGGTATTGAGGCCATAGACCTAGGGAGTAATTCAGGAACGATCGAACTTACCTTGCGATGCTTCTCACCACTTCGCCGAGTCAGGAACGCGGTCCCTGGTCTCCTGCAAGCGGAGATCAGCAAACGCTTTAAAGGTGCTTCTGTGAGGCGAGGTGAGCCGAAGTACCTTTAAAGCGCTCGCTGATCTCCGCTTCCAGGAGACCTAAGAATGCGTACCCGACTCAGCAAAGTGGTGAGAAGCATCGCAAGGTAAGTTAGATCGTTCCTTAATTACCCCCCTAGTCTTCCAGGGGGAGCAAGCCTGGACACCCATGGGCACTGCTTACTTTTGGGCACACCCAACCAAATTCATGCCTTAAATAAAATACTTAAGGGGATCGGCACATGCCTGGTCAAATCATAGGGGGCAGGATCCAACCAAGATGTCAGCTTTTAATACATGTCTCAAACTTTAATATGACCTAAAAAATGAGTAATCTGTATCCTGCACTTTTAGCTATTTTCCCTTATGTAATCATGTTAATCTTTTCTTCAATCTCTGGCTACTATTAAAGTCTCATAAAGATAGAAAAGTGAAGAATTCTATTAGAATTAGGCTGGGAAGTTTTCCTACACAGTTCTTGTAAAGCCAGCCCCACAATAGCATTTGAGATTGCTGCACACTATTCTGGCAAGATAGCTGCCACAGGGTGCACGCACACTGGCAATTACCATATAAAGCCAGGCAAAATTGCAGCAGATCCCAAATGCCAGAGTGGCCATGGCCTAAAAAATGCTTTTCTTTAAATGACCATTACTAATATAAATTGCATTAGGTTTCTGATAGCATACACCTTTGGTTACATTTAAACAGTTAATCATTATTTAATAACAACTCATATTCTACTAACCTTTTTACCACACTACAAAAAACAAAAACTAAAGCCAATCTTAGAAATATTATGCTACAATAACATTGGAAATACGAAAACTGTCAATTATTCTGTCTCTTAAATGATGACCCCTAATGTAAAAAACAAACACATGTGGTTAGATGGGAAAGATATAACCTCCACATTTTTGAATAAATAATGGATACAATCTTTTAACTCCCTGAAGGGAATATCAATGTGTAACAATCACTGGGTCCCCACCAGACTTCATGCTATTCATCAAGAAACTTCCAACTTATGCTGGCACCTTTGCAAAATCACAACAGGAAATTTCCTCCATATATGGTGGTTATGCCCTAAAATCCATAAAATGTGGCAATCTATATTTCAACGGACTCAAGAAATTACAGGGTAGAAGATCAACACAAGACCAGAAAGAGCACTATTTTATATTATCCCTACTAAAACACCTAAACCAATGTGAATGATAGCTATCCATTTATTCATGGTCACTAAGCTATTAATAACAATAAACCGTAAAACACCCAAAGTATCATCTCAAAAAGTGATTATTAATAGGTTTAAGATGAATGTAGAAGATGAGAAAATTATGGCACAAAATTTAAACCAATATGACAAATACTTAAAACTATGGAATCTGTGGTTCTTTATATGAGGAACCTGTTCACAACACAGACATTCAATTCATCCCACAAACCTAGACAACAGAGATAAATTTAGGGCGAACAGAATCTAAATACCTGAGAACAAGGGGAGAAAATGATCCAATATCTTCGACACCAAAGAAACGGAAGCCGGCAGGTCCAGAGTTCATAAACTTGCTTAATGTTTATTCTTTTCATTACAGTTTGTATGTTATACAGGAGGGCACATACAGAAACAGTTACAATAATATGCAAAGGATCCCCAAAAAGCCTGTACTTTTCCCTTTTTTCTTTCCATGTTTTGTAAGAAAAATCACCTCATTTCTTTATTGCCTATGATGTATATAATGTTTATATACAACTCAAATATTGCAATAGAAAGTGATAAACAGTTAATTAACCATTGATATTTTCTCCTACTAAGCTATGAATAGCCCAAGAAAGTAAAAGCAAATACACTTTGATTGCTAAAGATCATAATTTGTAAAATATCCTAATTAGTGTAGGGTAGGTTTAAAACATATTGGGTGTTGTATATTTTTTTGGGGCGACACTGTCCCTTTAAGGACTGGCAACTGGTTTCCTGCTGATGGGTATGAGCAGAGTCATGATATCTACCTGAAGAAGTAAATGGGAAACTTGATACACATGTCTACTAGGTGAAGTCTACTTGTTCTTCTGAATAAAAGCACCTTGTCCCTCTGGGCAAAAGTAACAAAGTGAGATCGTTCACCCCTCCTAGTAACACACGGAATGAAGTGTAGACCTAACATGACTAATCTATTTTAGGAAAGAATTTTAACATATTCTAAGAATTTACCTAAAGGGGATAGTAAGTCAAAAACAATTGTTGGCTATATTAGCATTTATGCCAGACAAATCATTGTACTAATATATTTTTGTTCTTTTCCTTGTCATTATTTTATTCTATGACTATCTCCATGAATAGAAACATTCGCCTAGGGCAAGTTTGCTGATGTCTGCTCCATGGAACAAAAGCAAGTGGTTCAGTGATATGTTAAAGCCTGTAAAAAAAGATACAGGGTTATCAGAGTCCAAAACATGGGGGTGGGGCAAGCAGAGAGCAGAGATACAGCAGCATCTAGTTTAAAAAAAAAAGAAAAAAGAGAAGCACTCAGCCTCCTATCTCAAGAATGAGAAGTAACAATGGTGCAATGCTGTGTGACTTTAAGGCTAGGTTCACACTAGCGTTTAATGCGCAACGCATGATAGGCTTGTGTGAAAAATAAAATTCAGTGAATCCCTATAGAGCTTACCATGTTCAGGACACACTAGCGTATGGCGTGCATATGACGCATCTGAAACGCTGGCTGTTGCATTTTTGCCGGCGTATATGCACCACACACAAAATGCGGCCAGATAAGAATAGCTGTGAATGCCGAGGGAGTGTTCACACCGTCTCGGGTATCTACAATAGAAAAATTCTCCGGAGCGTATTTTTTTTCTTTCACACTAGTGTATTATGCACTGTGCATAATACACTAGTGTGAACCTAGCCTAAAGGACCAGTAAAACAAACAAAAAAAAATCCAATTAGGATCAGCATGGCATTTATTAAATACAGCAAAGGGTTAAAGTTGAAGATAAATGTATGAATTTTATTGCTTCTGTCTGTTTGTATCTTTACTGATAGCAGTCATTTTGTTAAACAGACACCCAGCCCCATCATTTTCTATGGTGCTTTAGGCAATACATATTCAGCAAATGTGCCCGAAAGCCTAAATTTTAAAGGTAAATATTATTCTTCGTAATTAATGATATGCTTACAAAAATGTTAAATTGTATCTCCTATGGAATTATAAATGCATTCAGACATTTTTCGGTGTTGCTGTACTTGTAAATAAGCCTAACGAGTCCTACAAAAACAGGAGGCATGTTGCCTATGGTTGATTTTCATTTTTTCATGCACAAATGTCTATAAGGGCCTTATTGACTAAAGACTGAATTAGTCGCATATAGCTCTGAATCTGCATCTGATCGGCACTTTCTCATATTTGCTTATTAAGTAAACTCTGATGTGGCGAATATGTGTCTAATTCAGGTAACTACAATAGCTGTGGTTTTACGGAGCACTTTGCATTACTTTGCAAAGGGCATTTATAGTTGTGGGAAAATTATCACTGGGTCATGGTCTCCTGCTGGTGAAGGAACATGGAAGCATGGGGGCTCAGGAAAAGAACTTTTTAATTGGAGCACACAGAGGAAACTTGCATCTGGGATTGAGATATGGATTTTACATGCCATACATGGTAAAATATGGCCACTCCCCATGACCAAGAGTCACTGCTCAGTGAAATAAAGGAAGCATTCTATAAGTTTATAAATATATAAATGTAAGTAAGGCTCTATGTGTATTTGTATTTGCTAACTGAACTCACAAGAAAACCATCAAGTAAATACTGCTTGAGGAAAAGGATAAAATCAGGGCCACAACAGGCTTGGGGTACCATATGATTATACTGATTTGTGTTAGGTCACCAGAAAACGAGGAATGACTGCCAACTATCTAGTCCTAAAACACTGTAAATGTAAGGAGGCCTGGTATAGCAATAAGTCACTACTGTGGTCATCAGTTTTACAATTTGGGTAATAAGGTAATCTAAAAGGAAGCTTTTGGGATTTTTTGCCCTGCCCTATTGTATTTAAAAAAAAAAAAAAAAAAAGAAAGTGCTAGTGAGCAAGACAAGACATTGTTTTCTGCACAGTGAACACTGTTTTATCTGTGGGTTAAAGTGTGTCTCACGGGATACGCACGTCAACAGTCTGCTACGCAATTGTAACATAATTATAGGTAGTGAGCTGGACACCTGGGAACGTTGCTCACAAATACAGACGTCTATATTTTTTTTTTTGTGTGTGACACAGATGTGCCAGAGCAGCGAGATTAATTCATGCAGAGCAGCGGTTCTCAACCTTTTCCGGCCTGCGACCCCTGGCGCTGAAGTCACCACGCCGCACGTGATGACGTTTCGGCCGAACGTCATCACGTACGCGCGTCACCTGGTGACGTTCGGCCGAAACGTCACGCGTCACCTGGTGACATTTGCGGCCGACGTCACCCCACAGGAACCCTTACAAGAAGGGTGTCGGAGCGGTTCTCGACCCCAGTGGGACGGCCTCGCGACCCCGGCCCACAGGTTGAGAACCGCTGATGTAGAGACTGCAGTATGTTAATGGAATGAACACATGGGCATATAAGCGGCAGCCAGGGTGCATTGTGGGTAGTTTGTACATTGGAATGGTGCATGTTCGACTATGTCCATGCATGATGTCAACAGTTTATGAAGGACAATCGTGCAACATGTGGCTATGCCCAACATGCTCGCCAGTTTGTCAACTATGCCATAGTGCTGGAACTTGCAACTTTCAGGAACACAAGTTACAGAAAATTGCTATTCACAATCACAGCAAGTCATACATATCTTATTTGATATTTTAACAATATTTCAGTTCATTGTGCAATGCTACTCTTTTACCAACTTGTAATGTGGCTGAAATACTCTGAGGATCTCTGTGTTTTTAACAGTAGTAAAAGTATATTTTATATTAATGGTTTCGCCTTGTCTTAAAGTGACACCAATCCAGAGACAACCTACCTTACAACGTTCTGGAATTTTTATTAATTGTACCTCTGTGGATTTGCACTTATTAAAAACATGAAAAGTGCTTTATACGTAGATACTTACATAATAAGTTTGTTTTGTTTTTTTAATTCTATGCTGCAGTGCACAATAAACTGCGTCCGATGCCGTTCGCTTGTTCTCTATGGGTATCTGCCGCTGAGTGAATAGAGTATAGAATTTGTGACCACCAGAGCGTAGTGACCTCAAGTGATGAGAATTCACTTAGTCAAATAAGCCAATTAGTGTACACTTGTTAGTCCAGACCAGAGTGAAAAATCAATTTAAAAGGTTCCTTTTCACTGGCAAGTCTGTAGCTGCTTCTCAAAAGCAGGAAAATCACAGTTATAATATGTAGTGAAATCTCAGCCGACATGTTACATTTTAGTTGGACTTTATTAGCTGAAATTTTGAAATGGGAAAGCATTTTACAATGTGCAAAGAGTAAAACAAATAACTAGGGTAATTTTCACTAGAAAAGTTGCATTAAAATTGCTAATGTTGCAACTGCACTGGGGCTGCCTCTTGGTTGCATTGTGGATTAATTAGCTCAGTGGCAATCATATTGCATGTATAATGCACATTGACCAAGCTATTGCAGGTGCCTGTGTAAACTGTTCTTATAGATTTCATTTTAAACAATGATGGTAATCTTTGTAGCTGCTTCTCTGAAGCAGTGATATCAACTACTGCAAACAAGTCCTAAAGATTAGGCAAATATTGCTTTAGCATATGGAAAAAAATCCTTTCCTGAGCCCCGGTGATAATCAGACTGGATCAACCAGTTACTACATATTCTTACCGATTAAAAAAAAACTCCCTAATGTTATATTACATATTTACACAAGATGATCGTCTTATCCCTTAATTGGCTTTCCTACACTACTTTACACAATAATAGGTTTAAAACAGAGCCCTGGGGTATACCACTTATAACAGCTGACCACAGTGCAAGAGCCATTGGCCACAAATCTCTTAAAGTGGTCTTTTGTTCTTTTATTAAAACTTTCTAAGCCAATGGACCTTAGTTTGTGTGGAAAAGGGTGAAATTCTATAGCAGACCTGGGCACTGTATCTGGGCAAATTTTCTATCATGCACTACACAGGTACACAGGTGACCAGGGCCGGTCCTGGCTAGATTTGTGCCCTGGGCGAACCACCCCTTGGGCGCCCCCCCCCTACTGGTTCCTCCCATTGTCGAGGGAGATGCTCCCTAACAGGGCAGGTGCCACACAGTTATCACTGACGATTGCAAGTACCAGTAGTCCCTGATCTGGCGTTATTGTTTTGCTGAATTACAAAGATCAGTGAGTTAAAGCCAGCTTTATATAAACTGGCCATTCTTTATAATAACCTTTATATAGAACCTTTAGTTCCTCTTTCAATTATTGGGTGCTTGTTCACGTTTAGGAGATAATTCAGCATAGTCCGAACTTACCCTCCGATGCTTCGCCTCTGCTCGCACAGACTGTTATGCGCTCTCTGATGTCTGCGCGCAGCACTTCAGCGAGCGCATAATAGTCTGTGCGAGCAGAGGCGAAGCATCGGAGGGTAAGTTCGGACTATGATGAATTACCCCCCTTAATCAGTCTAACTTTTTTTGGTTAGCCACTTTGGACCATCTGTAATTGTATTTAATGCAATTTTCCCACTGGGCATCCTTCACAGCTCTTTTATATACAAAGCAGTAAAAAGAAAAGAACATTCAGTAATTTCGCCTTTATCTCTGTCCGCTGTGACCAACACAAAGTTTCTGTAAGGGACTTACATGCTCAGACATTCCAATTCACCATTAATGTATGGTAAACTATAGTTTGGGGATTTCAAATACTTTGATTTTCCTTTTGCCCAGGTTCACACTGGTGTATTGTGCGCATCATTTAAAAAAAAAAAAAAAAACACTGCAAAAAAAAAAAAAAAAAAATACCATCACATTAACAATGGCGTATTTTGGCAAAGCATTTTACAAAAAATATTAGCATTACTCATCAGTTTTCCCTCATTTGTGACTGCTATTGTTCAATTCCTATTGCTATTAATCCTGTCCCATTTTTCATGTTGCATTCTATGCGTGCAAAAAAACGCATAATGAAGTGTCCCAGCACATATTCCACATGCGCATTTGTCATTACTTTCAGTGTTCTCTCGTGACTGTGTGTTTTTGATGTCTTTTCGAGATACTTAAAAAAATAAAACAAAAAAAAAACAATGTGCACAATACGCAAGTGTGAACCTGGCTTTAGCTAGGAAGTTGTGCAACTCTGACTTTGCTCCTCCCACCTACTAAGCCCTAGGCAAAGATGTGTTTAGTTGTGGCGCAAAAACACATAGTGCCAATCCCTGTTCACTTTGATTGTACTGGAATGTGAACTACAATTAAAGTAACCCCAGGTACTGTACCGCTCAAACACACTTATTTTAGGTATTTAAAGCAGTTCACTTGTGCCGACAGTAAAATTGGTGGCAAAACATTTACAGAATACTGCACCCTTTTACTAGCAATAGGTGCAGCATCTTACAACTTGCTTATATAGCATAGAGCAGGGTACAGCAATGTAACAATACTTAAATATTACTAAAACTCTGCCCTATGTACAAGTTTCTCCAGGAGGAGAAAATAGAAAAAAAAAGAAAAAAAAAGAAAGAAAAACATGAAAATAAAGAAACTTATACTGTATTAAAAAAATGATGGTTTTGAAATAGGGAAATATCACAAAGCACATTGTCCAACCCCTTTAAATTTAAGGGGGTGTCCTATTTGGCCCTTTTTATTTTTTTAAAGGAAAGGTTATGTCATCAGGAAATATGTTGTTCTTTAAAAGTACTAAACTCTCTAGTCAGGACAGGAGGGAGACATTATTTTCTTGTGGTATTCATTAGTAATCACCACCCAGAGTAAATACATGCAGTTCACATTGTTTTTCCAAACATTTGATAAGTGATTGCATTATATCCACATGATTATTTGGTTTCATATTAACTACAATGTAATGTGGCAAAGAGACCGCACAGTCTGGCCTCATAACTTATCTGTTTTCAGGAGGAGAGAAAACAAATACTATTTTATCACCTGCCCTGAAACATAAAAGAAGATAAGATGTGGTGGGAACTCTCAGAAAGTAAAAAAAAAAAAAAGAATCTTCTGTAACTCTGCAGGAAGTAACTTTATTGCGCAAAATGTCCAGTTTGTAGGCACAGATTGTACTGCTGTGTGATAACAAAATGACATGACTCTACATTTTCAGTAACATTCCAAACAATGGAAAGAAAAGAGGAAGTATTAACGAGACACGATAAGTAAACTGCTAGACTCAAAAGTATTATCTAAATGAATATGATATCACAATAACAAATAAATACTGTATATGCACTAGTTGCCTTATTATTTAAAAGGCCTTGATGAAAGAGATATTCTAAAAGTACCCTAAGGCTGGGGGGTTCACACGAGCGTATGATGCGCAGGGTATCATACCCTCGTGTAAAACAACAACAACAAAAAAAATACGACTCAATGATGCGCATACGCTGGGTCCGGAACGCTGTGTGTCACATTTTGGATGGGGTATATACACCGCACCCAAAATGCGACTCACAGGAAGTGATGTGAATGCAGAGGGAGCATTCACACTGTCGCTGGTAAGTACAATAGAAAAATACGCTCGGCGTATTTTTTTCTTTACACGAGCGTATGAGGCGCTTGCCTGAAACCCACGTTTTAAAGCTACATATCTTACATGATAGTTTTGGAAGCGCAGATTCTTTATAAATTAACTACAGATTTATTTGAGGAGTTTTCATTTTTTTGGTGATACTGTTCTTTGAACACCCATCAGCAGAAACTGCCCTACTACTTGCATCCGAGGCATTCAATGGCATAAAACCCTCTTCATAATTTATTATTTTTCTCTATTCAGTGCAATCTAATTAAATCTTACGGTCCAGAAGCTACTATCTTAATATTCAGCTGGAAATTAGCAGAATTATAGCAGTCTGTGCACACAGTAACGTTATTCACAAACCTGCAATGCGTAGTAAAGGAGATCAGGATTTAAACGCTTGATTAAGGGCTTGTTGTATTCACTGGGTTTATTCACTTTAATCTTTTCATTGTTCAATAAGAAATTTCTAGAGACATTTTACACCAGCACCTGAGAAAGCGGTGGTTGCTGCTTATCGCTGGTAATTTTGTTTAAATGCGATGCAACTGTTGCTGTGCTAGTTAGTGCACCATAGAATTAAATATCAGTCACAACAAAGTTGCAAAATTGTGTTCACATTAGCAATTTTACTGCAATGTCCCGGTGGGCTTTTGTTTGATTTTACACTTTGGTCGCTGTAAAATGCGGTTCGTTTTCAAATTTACAGGTACTTAAATCGCAGAACTTACACTAATATCACTACAAGTGTAAACTGTACAAATGGTAGCAGTGATTTTCCTGCTTCCTAGAAGGAGCTACAGAAATACTGCTGGAAATGAGCCCTAAGGCTACACTGTGTATTTTGGCATTGGCATTTATTTTGTGTAGAAAAAGTATAAATGCACGGCCCTGCTCCCCCTGGAAACCAAACGACCTGATGAACATTCTGGTGAAGTTCAGGCATTCCGCTTCAGTAAAATCTGAAAAAACTGCTGATGTACAGCCACACTTGTGGGACATGCTGTGATTAAGATACAAAGATTCTGCTGGTAACATTTTAGCTTGTCAAATGCATCATGTCCCACAAATGTGGCTTTACACCCATGATCTACATAAATAAGTACATAAAATGGGCAGCTTCTTTATAAAAAAAAATTTGCTGGGAAGTTTCTAAGAAAATGAGCAAAAAGTCATCAAGTGTAAAAAGTTATTGTGGCCTTGGCCTTAGCGTTAAATGGGCTAATGCCAAACCCAGTGTTTTGCTGCATACAGTTAAAAACCCCACCCAGTAGGCAGTGACAAAACACATGCCCATAGAAGGCTACTGATGGCCAAATGTGGTTTGCATTTTGGCAATGCACACTGTGGTAGCACAAGATTAACACACTTCTGTGGGTGTGCATTTTGTCATGGTTTACTGCCATACATCATTTCATAATCCAAGGAAAAATGCTTGATTCACAGTTAAAATCAATGACTAATGTTTAACAAATTAGAAAAGCAAGTAAGAACTGTTGCAAATGTCTTTTTGTGTTTACATAGGGGTTGGGGTATAGCTGCCTCCTCTTCCTTAACATACATCTTCCCTGTCTTGTTTGTGATAAAGAGTTTATATCTCAGATAATAAAAGTCTCAACATTAAATCCTATGTTCTTATCTGATTAATTAGCTCAATGAGCAAAGAGAGAGACATTCCTATCACAAGTATGAACGTATTAGTACTATGCAACTAGACAACAATGTTGCAGAGCACATGCATCCTTAAGAGTGCCTTGGTATATTCTTTCAGGCAGGTGGTATGCAATAAGAGCACCTGAAAGTTTTAGGAAGTATGTTGGGTGTAGGGCAGGGGTTGGCAACCTATAGCTCTTGAGCCAGATATGGTTCTTTTGATGTCCATATCTGGCTCTTTCACTGTAACGAGTGGTGCAAGCACAGCTCGTTACAGTGTGCAGACTAGCGCTGTAGAGAGAGAGCTCTCTCAGCGCTTCCGGATTACTAGCCAATCCAGAGACGCTGAAATCACTGCGAGTCCAGATTGCTAGCCAATTCGGAGCCGCATGTGACGTCAGCAGCTCCGGATTCAAAAGGGCTGAGGGAGCCGCAGGTATATGGCTCCCTCAGCCCGAAAGGTTGCCGACCCAGTGGTGTAGGGGAATATATAATGAGAAGTAAAAGTGACCTGATGGAAGAAAGCTTTTTTTCTGCTTAATTGTTAAATTAAAGGATAAGTAACACCAGAAAAAGTAAAAACTAATCTGGTTCAGGGATGGCAGTTATTCCTATAGAGTGCTGTAAAAATCCTCTCTGCATTTCTCAACAAAAATTATGGCACACTAGGCCCACACCAGTCATATTTATAAGAAAATCCATAAAATCTAGTTTACTAATTTTTTTAGCTGCAGTTAGGCCAATGGCATACAGTGGGGATAATGTAAAAAAATTTACGCAAAACACTTTCAATCCATTTATTACCAATTTATCATTTACTTTGTATTTACATTGCACCCGCTGCGCCTGTTTTCATTTATTTAGCTTTTATTTTGCAAAAATCAGGGTTTAAGCCCAGGCGCATTTGATCTATGAACTTAGAATGAACATTTGGGGGGTGATTCACCATAGTGCGAAGTAAGCTCCGGATCCTTCGCCTCACTTCGCACAGACTGTTATGTGTTCGCTGATGACCTGCACGCGGACATCAGTGAACACTTTAAAGGGATTCCAGTCTTGGTGAGACCACTCGAGTCGCCTCGCTGAGACTGGAATCCCTTTAAAGAGTTCACTGTTCGCGTGCAGGACATCAGAGAGCGCATAACAGTGTGTGCTAAGTGAGGGGAAGCTTCGCAAGGTGCTTTCGCACCTTGCTGATTTACCCCCTTAGACACAAATGGGAATTGCTAACATTTTTACACAAACCAATAATTAGTGTAAAAAAGGATGCAAATTGCTAACATTTTTATGCAAAAATCTAAGTTATCGTTAGGTTCAATTTTAATGGTAAATAGCGTTTTTTAATGCCTATTTTTATCATTGTGATAATGCAATTTTATACATTTCCCCCAATGTTTTTTAAATGTCAGGGATAAAACTGGCATCAAAGGTAGAGAAAACTATGCCAAATAGAGTTGTTGTGACTTTTCCATACACTTCTTACCATGAGAAAATAGGTTGTGGTTGAAGACAAACCATTCTTTGCAGTTTAGCAAAGTTAAACCAACACCAGTTTACAAATTCAAATGAATCAACACCAAATAATGAACAGGAAGGAAAATGTAAATGACTAAGAATAGTAACATACAGTATTCAGTAGCATTAGGTTTCTGCTAATCTATAATATTAAGGTACTGGCACTCATCAAGCATCTTTTCTCCCATTGGAAACAGGCAAAATTCATGTGAATATTTCAAAACAAGACGGTCTGAATTTAAAAGAAATGCAATGTAGGCATGCCAAATCTAAATCTAATGGAACAGTAGAGGAAAAATGTAAGGTTTCAGCAAAGTTATGTCTGTGTGCTTTAACAGGAAGTGAAGGTTTGGAGTTTGTAATTAGCAATAAAAGGGGGGCTTGTAAGCTATTTCTGAATGCAGGAAACAGCTGAGGTGTGACGTTTTCACCTTTTTTGTCCTGATTGTACTAAAGGTATTATTCTGTTGATAACGAGATGACCTATGGTTAAAACACTAGACGCTTATTGAAGATGTGTTCTAGACAGTTTGAGTGTTCAGTTAAATCAAGTAAAAAAGAGGATATATAAAAAAAAAAAAGGTTGCCAACCTTGGAAGTAATTTTAATATGTTACAATGTCATTCTAAGTAAATTTGCATTTGGTCTTAGTTTTTAATTGTTGTTTTTTTAACTTTGTTTTGCTTCAATTTTTTTGGTTGCTAAAGATCACCAGTAAATCTACTAATATGAACAAAAATGACAGTCTATAAACAAAAAATAAGGGACCAACCCCTTTTGAATAAGCACTTTTTTTGCTACCCTAACAGCCAGAAATTACACCAGCAAAGGAGTAGGTGTAACAAACTGATATAGAAAGAAATTCTGTCCAATGTTAAACAGGATTCAATCAGCTCAGGGATAGAGAAGTTTAGAAGTTGTAGCTGATCTAGCAGTAAAACTTACAAGAATTTGTATGTATTTAAAATATCTTAAGCGCTTAAAAGATTATAAATGGTTTATAAATGATCTAATTAAAGGTTAAGGATACTTTCTTATTGCAGAGCTTTCTGGGTCTCTATAAAGGCAGTGTCACTCTAAGCCAGTGGTCGGCAAAGTGCGGCTCGCAAGCCACTTGCGAACTGTTTAGCTGGCTTATTGTGGCTCGGAGCGCACTGCTGAAGCCATGCCCACAACCGCCAACAGCTCTTCCGATTGGCCGTCGGTGGTCATGTGGTCGAGAGAGGGCACGCCTCCCTCCTCCAGAGGCTCACAAGATAGTTGTTGACGCTGGTTATAGCGAGTGAAATGGCTCACTCCTCAACCAACTTTGCCGACCCCCGCTCTAGGCCTTTTGATGCTGGAGTCAAAATGCTGACCACCACAAGCAATGGTGACTGTGAAACAATGAGCAAAGCACACATCTGACCAATTTTGTTGTGTTTTTACAATTATGTGAAAATTTACAATGTGATTGGTCAGCCGCCACTGAATATTTTATGTGCTGTAAACCCAATTTTCAATAGTAGGACATTGCCCTTGTTATTTTAACTTCCCATTCCCATCCCATTATTTTCTCTCAAAGACCTAGTATGTATGTATTTATGTATGTATAATTTTATTTATAAAGCACCACAAATTTACGCAGCGCTGTACAATTCAGTGATACAAGTACAATACAGACCAGGGAAAAGTGCAATAAACAATACAAGTAAAATATCACAAGGATACATCAAATTAAGTGCTATGTTGTTATTGACACAAGAGGTTGGAGGTCCCTGCCCCATGTAGCGTACATTAATCATCTCACAACTGACCATATCCTTGTCAGGATACTGGCATAAACTTTTCACAACAGTTGTTTTTGGTCAAAAATTAAAATCTGGCAAACCAAGAACCACTGGGGGGGTATTCTCTGAAGTCTGAATTTTTGCATAAAGGTGTGAATTCGCCAGCTAAAGACAGTTGCAACAGACTGCTACTGTCGCAGTCGGGTCTTCATAATGAGAACATTGTCGCAGTCACAACTTTACAATGGGAAAATTGTCACAATTGTGAATTTTGCTATGGGAATCCACTGTTTGAGAATTCGACAGTCGAATTCAGACTTTAGAGAATAACCCCCTGGGTCTTCATCAGGATTTTGTGCATCCTGTTCATTCAGCCAACATGTGTTTATAATGGAGGTACGGAGAATAAAATACCTTCTCTGCTGGGATCGACACTCTTCTTCTCCACTGTCTGCCTCCTGTAAAGAGAAGGAGAAACAATTATTACCAAACTTTTTTTCATGTTTATTATTTTTCAGTAAAATGGAAAACTAACAAATTAACTGAATACTTCAGAGAACAGAAGATTCTAAAAGAGCATTTTATAAACCTGAAACAAAACGTAATCTGACAAAATAAAGGACGGCGGCAGAGAAAGTGGTTTCATCCAGACCCAGGGTAGGCCATCGCAGGATTTCATAAAAATCATTCATTGTCTCTAAGGCCAAGTTCACACTGGCATATTTTGCATTTCATTTCATTTAAAAATCCGCATCACGAAAATATGGCGGCGTGAAAAAAAAATGAAAGTAAGGATTATAGCACGTACAATGTCACTAGCGTTTCATAGAAGGGAACATGCACTGGGACACTTCAAGCATACAGTAAGACTGGATTAATAGCAACAGGAATTGAACAATAGTGGTCACATATGAAAGAAAAGTGATGAGTAAGCGCCATTATTTTTATGTGTAAAGTGAGTTCTCGAAAATACACCAGTATGAGACAGTGTGTTTTCCCGATTAACTTTTTTTTTTTTTTTAAATCGATGCAAACAATACGCCTGTGTGGACCTGGCCTGTGTCAATGAGATTACAGGTTTAAGGAGTGCCTGATAGCACAGTATGTCACAGAATGGCCACATTTGGCTGGATGGTTGCATATCATCACTGTTCCAGCTGCATTATTTTCCAATAAAGGTACTGATGGGTTGGCTCTTCTAGGCCAGTACAGCCAGAATGAATGAAATACAGCTTCCCAATTAGGATAATCATATAGTGAACTATATTAAATGATACTTAATACTTCCGACAAACCAGTACACATGATTTGGCAGAGTTTTCATGTTTGACATCTATGAATGCCATTGCATCTGCCTTTTGTGGTTTCACCTGGTAAACAAACAGGTTCCTGCTCCCTCCTCCCACCAATATATTCATATTTTTTGTTTGCATACAGCTTAGTAAAGTTAATTACCATTAAGAAAACAAATTGCATTCATTTTGTGAAAGTTCTAACCTATTTTGTGCATATATTTTGTCTGTTGTTTCTTTACCAAAACATTAGTTTTTTTATTGGGTTATTTTGTGTCTCGCTTTGTTGCTTGCAGCCAAATTGGCCATTTTACAGGATGAGAGAGAGAGAGAAGTGGGTATTCTTCTTCAGCCTGCATGTACCATAGTAACATCTTCTGATTGGCTAAAGAAATGCCAGAGGACCACTCTCCTTACAAAGAGCTGCCAACAGGAAATAATGTCAGGTAAAAAAATGTCATGTTTTTATTCATTTCTATTTCTTTATTAACAGTTACTCTTTTTTTTCTTTTGTCAATCAAGGTCAAAGGGAACCACAACAAGGAGGCTGAAGAGCCACATGCGGCTCTGGAGCAGCAGGCTGCCTACCCCTGAGCTAGGATGAGGTGATATATAGCAATCTGTAGTATACCCAGTTAAACACTACTGCACATAGTAACCAACAATGCCTGAATAAAAGATTACCAGGTAAGTCTGCATCTGTAAACTGTTGGTCCACAAGCCTGTAAGAGCCACAGTTAAACCAACCCTACTGCAGATATTACGGTACTGAATAAGGCTGCCAGATATACCCTTCTCTACAGGGTTGTAAACAAAAACAAATGAGGAGAACAACACCAAGTAGACAAGCAGAACCAGTACTAATCTAAGGTCACATAAGGTTCTAACAATATTAGCAAGGGATAAGTCCACACTGATCTACATCATGAGACTCTAGGGTGAATGATCATTAATTTAAGTTTGTAATAGAGGACTCTGGTACTATTTTTACATAATAGACATATTATAGTTGAGTTCCACATTCAGTCCATCACACAATAGGAATATTATGAACAGACCACTATTAAAACTAAAGATGATGATTAGACTTCTTGTAGTCTGAATGAGAAATAGTAATATACACAGTAAACCTTGCCTGACACTGTGAATCAGTCTCTGATCAGTATACCGTAATGCATATTATAGGAATATAAATTGTAACATTACTCATTCTTGTATGGAAACATTAGCTGGCATATAATCACTACAGAGCACACTGTATAAAAGTGCTTGTCGGCGTCGATGCACAGAGAGGATTGATGCAAATAGAATGCACCTTACAGACTATTACAAATTCAGCTAATCAGAGATCCATAGAAAACAATTCCACCTCCCACAGCAAGTCACATCATGTCCTGTCTGCAGAAAGACAAACATCACCTTCCATACAGCTAAGGCAACGTCAACATTTATCCAAGAACAGAAGTAGGGAGGGGGTGCAACAGTCAAGACTCGGCAGAAAAGACTATACTATACAAAATTAGCTGGCCAGGTGACAACATAGTACAAATGGTGTTTTTAGTATATGAAATGGATGCTTGCAAGCTTTGAACATTATGCTTGGGGTTTTGCCATATCTATGTGGAGTTCAATATAATCTTCCATGGTAGAAGTCTGCCCCAGCTGGACAAGAAAATAATTACCCAAGTTGGCTGAAAAAGATGGATGCAGGTCCAAGTTTACATTGCTCAGGAGAACACCATACAGAACAGAAGCAGTTGAATACTTGGAGATAACATTAAATACACATGGCTCACATCTCCACTAATTACTGTATGCATCAGGTGTTAACCACTCTGAGCCAACCTTGTAGGTCTTCCATACCATGGTGTTTTTGTCTACTGTGCAATTGTTACACAGACGATCACTTAAAAAGTGAGGCATATACTCCCCTTTTCCTTCTGTTATATTGTATGAGGATGTAGCAGTACATCTAGGATCCTAAATTACCTATTTCACACTGGGCAACATACCTGTAGCAGTTCTAACAGGGGTAATATGGACACATTCAATAAATGCAGATGAGTGAAAGCTTTTGAATCAGGCCACATAATCCAAAGGGCTATATTGTGGCAGCATTGGACCAAACCATCCTTTGGCAGGTACACCACCAGGTCTCCACAATGAAACCCAGACCGATTACCAGGCACACTGAATGTAGCCATTACTTATGTTATTAGGTACAAGTACTACAAATGTGAATGGGGAAGTCTGGGAGCCACTAGAAAGGCAAGCTCTCATTTAATGAATATGACCTGTTTACTAATGTAACAAGTACATGTTGAGGGATCCATGTACATACTTTGAATTTATGGATAGGAGCATGTTTATCAACAGGTAGAATCAGATTTTCCTCACTTTATCCATTTTCATAGTAGTGTTTTTTATTTTTATCCTTTCACCATCATTTGTTTCCACCTATTTTACCCCAAGCTAAATACCCTCATAATGCAATGCATCTATATAAATAAGACTCAATTTACTGTCACTGAGATTGTACAAGTACACACCAGCGAAAAACATGTCATTTACAACATACCACAGGACAAAACTGCATCACAGAGCATACAAGACAGGAATACTGCATCACAGAGTAAATTTAAGACACAATCACAATTACAGTCACATGGGGCTTAGGAGGGTTAAGAATTTGTTCATGGTGAGAAATGCTTCAGGGAAGAAGCTTTTCCTAAACCTACTCATGTGAGAGTGCGCAGGCAACTGTAATGTCTGCCACATGGTAGGAGACAGAACAAATCCTGGTTTGGGTGGAAATCGTCCTGGATAATTTTCTGTGCTCTGTGTAAAAAATGCTTGTGATAAATGTCCTCGATAGGAGCAAGTTGGATGCCAACAATGTATTGGGCTGTTTTGACAACCCTTTGAAGTGCTCTACGATCTTCTGCACAGCAATTCCCGTACCACGCTGTTAAACAGTATGTGAGTATGCTCTTTATGGTGCATTGGTAGAAGTCAACCAAACTCTTTGTGCATACTTGGGTTTTTCTGGGGCTCCTTAGAAAGTAGAGACGATGTTGAGCTTTATTGACAGACATAGATGAGTGAAGGGATCAAGATAGGTTGTAAGATATATGGACACCAAGGAACTTAAAGCTACAGTCATATGCAAAAGTTTGGGCACCCCTATTAATCTTAATCATTTTTAGTTCTAAATATTTGGGTGTTTGCAACAGCAATTTCAGTTTGATATATCTAATAACTGATGGACACAGTAATATTTCTGAATTGAAATGAGGTTTATTGTACTAACAGAAAATGTGCAATATGCATTAAACCAAAATTTGACAGGTGCAAAAGTATGGACACCTCAACAGAAAAGTGACATTAATATTTAGTAGATCCTCCTTTTGCAAAAATAACAGCCTCTAGTAGCTTCCTGTAGCTTTTAATCAGTTCCTGGAACCTGGATGAAGGTATTTTTGACCATTCCTCTTTACAAAACAATTCCAGTTCAGTTAAGT
>WMED01005057.1:1069-19975 GCA_019650415.1 Pipa parva
GTAGGCACTGGGACCCCCCGGGCAGTGTGTGTGAGCGTAGGCAGTGGGGGCCATAAGCAGTGTGTACACATGCACTGGGGTTCCTGGGATGTGTGCAAGTGGCTGTAGGTGGTCGCGAGTGGGTACAGTGGGGCCCCTGTGATGTGTACATGTTGGGCCCCAGGGCAGTGTGTGAGAAATCATTTGCACTGGGGGCCCCTGAGTGTGGGTCTCCCTGTTAGGTTTTCCTGCTTGGTGCTGCCAGACATCCCTGAGATAGCCAAGCCTTTACTGTTAACCAGAGGGAGTGGGCTGTGTTGATAATGTAAATCCAATCCCTAGCAGGAGAGATGCTTTATTGAAAGATTACTGCTCACTACAGTGCTACAAACTTTCTAACATGACCGCTCACACTTCTTGTGGTTCTTCCTCATGTGAGCAGCCATGTCTCTTTAGTATATCAATCCAGTGGTGATGATTGGTCCTTAAGGACTTTATCTAGAGATATCTAACTTGGTGATCTTAGAATCAGTTGCTTTTTTTTTTTATGGAACATAGTTAAAGGGAGACTCAAAACAATTCGTAGATGTTTTGTATAATACTATATAAAAATACTGTGCTTTTGGTTGCTGTGATTCAACTAACCCTTGTTTGTGATATGGTTTTTTTTTTTAGAATGGTGGAAATGTAGCCACTGAGAGAACCGTGAGCCTACTAAAAGTTCTGCTCAGTATCTGCTACATCATGAATCTATTTCTTTGAGTATTGGTATCCCTGTCATAGCGATTTATCTGCTGTATTTTTGTCAGAAACATGAGTCACAGAAAGTAAATTTTCAGAGTAAGGAGCATAAGTGCCAATAAAGTTTTCAAAATGGATTCTATTTTTTTTTTCTTCCAAGCAGTGGTGTTTACTTGCTATTTTCACTGATGGCAAAATGGGTACAAACTTGGGGGTTATTGACTAAAATTCAAATTTTTGCTTAAAGGTGTGAATTTGCCACTCTACCCATATTCAACAAACTCTGCGATGTGGTGAATTTGCCAGCTAATGACTGTTGCACACTGCAAAATAGACAGCTGCTGTCACTTTTACTATGGGTATATTGTCACAGTCACGACTTTACTATGGGAATCTGCTGTTTAGTCATTAAGGAGTAGAGAATCAGGGTGTAGACACCCAAAGTGATTAGAATTCACTCCGACAGTTGAATTCTCACTTTAGTCAATAAGCCTCTAAGCCAGAAAGTGTATGTAGTCCTTTATTTGTTGTCCAGTGCCAGATTTTCCTATTGACTGCTGAAATGGATAGGAAGTTTCCCTCCTTGTCAGAGACGTAAGTAAATGGGAAGGGGGAGATAAATAATTATTGTTAATATTCAGATGTTGAACCTGACACTTGTTATTTTCAGTAAATTTCAGTAGAGCTTCTGCTGTTTTTGGCACACAGACGTAACCAGCAGAAATGGGTATAAGGGTGAGGTATTTGTGTATATGAAATGGACATAATTTGCCTTGTAGTGTTATGTTACACGGGGTGACATTTGCTGTGATTGTTTCTTGGAGCATTACTCCTGTATAGGATGCTATGTTGGCTACTGTGCAGAGTTTGACAATCCAGAGTCTAGTTTAGTTGTAGATAGAATTAGTTTCTAGCATTTGGTATGGTGACCGTATAATTGTGGAATGTCTGTATCACGTCTGGCAGAAAATTTTAGGATTTAACTTCTCGTTAGTGCTAGTACATTAACAAAGTTATTATCCCCATGTTTAGTATTAATTTAAAACTCTGTATGCTTTCTATGATGCGGACATCCTTTTTCAGATCTAGTTCATTATTTCGATATAATCTAGCTCACAGATTGATTACCTCAAGAATTCATTTTCTATGTTTGGTAATGCTGACACTCTACCCCATTATGTCCCATTCTCTGTATGTGGCTGTTAGAGTGGACCACTCACCCCTGTCCCATGAGTCCAGGGTTCCATGCATGTTTGCTTGAAAACTAACATTCTCCATTGTAGTCTAGTCTCCCTTTTGAGTTAAAAGGATATTATCAACAGAAAAACATTGTTCCTTTAAAACAATAAATACTTCTTTAAATGGGGACTGATTTACTTTAAAAATGGAAAAGTTACTTGTGATGACGAGTATGTTTTACATGCTCCTCTTTCACAAATACTTTGCTTTGTGACTGAAATTCAGTCAGAAATTCAGGCTTAGTAAGAGATCTAATACTGTTGCCTATGGGGACTATGAACATCAGCGTACCCTGGTAAGCTTATTAGTAGAGACCCGTGCAAAGGTAATCAATTCTTTTACCCAGGGTAAATTTTTAAAACTAAACTTCAGTGGAAAGGAACTTTAAACAAATTTGAAACTTGAGTAAATATTCCTGATATTTTAACCCATTCCCAGTGCTTTATAATGTACACGTGATAGTTATAAACAAATATATAGGGTAACACTGCACTAACTCATTCCTTGTGTTTGTTTAGACTAGGACCAGGCCCCTCTGGGTCCTCCAAGTGATTTTTCTTAATATTTTTCTTGCCCAGAGTTCCTTGTATGTATGTGTAGAACAGCATTACACGTGTAGTGTAAATCTCTTGCGTATATTACACTTTCTGGCAGAAAAGGACAAGTTAATGGAACCCTCACTGATGCTGTAGAGGAAAGCCACTTGGCGCACAGATTTTATATCCCTTATTTCAGTTATCTGTTCTAAGCAGACTGGCAAGAAAGGGACGTCATACCCCTAGAAAGCCTGTGTATTAAATCAGACTATTAGTCCAATCAAAATTGTCCAGCACTGCCAATACTTATATATTTCTTTTAATTAAAACAATAATTCTTACTTGTCATCACCCACATTATGGGACCTATCTGATGCCTTTTATTAAAAAGACCTTGCAAACTTTGAGTCAATCTTGTGTAACATAGTTACTTTGTTCAAATGTGTGATTCTTACGCGCAGTTTGGGACAGTTCTGTGCCAGATGCACTGGGTTGTAATAAAGTCTGTTATGTAAAAGAGGCCCAAGCTTTTTATGTGCAGAGCGTATAAAACCCCTGCGTAGAAATGCAGTTTAATAAAGAGGGTTTTTTCTTTGATAGAGAATTTCTCATTTCTAGCGATTTCCTGCCAAATCTGCACTTTCTGTAATAGTCTTGGGAACTAGGCATTCGCTTTGCTTTATTGCTATTAGCGGTGCTGTTATGACCTTTTATTTATAAGGCACCTGTGCGTATCCATAGGGTAGTGAATATTAAATGTCACTGACTCTTTTAGCACTTGAGATTTTCTATGTGGCCTTGCGACGCTGGTGCTTATTAGAGATTTGCGTTGTTGAGATGGATTACTCCTCTGCCTTAGTACATTAGTGTACATCCAGAAATCCCACTGAGTGATAAAATGTATGTTTGGGAAGCAGCTTTTAGTCTGTGGTTAGTCTCTCCTTCCCTGCTGCGTACTGACAATAAAAACATTGCTCTCTTTAACTCTCTACTGTCCGACGACGCTCACGCTCTGTGCAGCTTTAATACGGATTCCTAATGCACGGATGATGGATCGTTACATTTGGTGACTTTGTGGGGAAGGAGTTGATTTATATTTGGTTGGAAATTTTTTATTACTATTCGATCAAGAGAGAAATGTAAATATGTAATGAGAGCCTCAAATGCATTTATTGTAACCATATATTCATTCTGTATTTCCAAATATTCTACATTGTCTGTACAATGGCACTGGGTGGGGGTTTGTTAAAACAACATGGGTGCTATCTGTAAAGATAAAAACAGCAGGTTCTGCCAACAGTAACTCCATTTGGCTTATCCCTAAAACAGAATCGGTCCCATGTCTGAGAATTGCTTATTTAAAAAATATATTACTGGCTAAAACCAAGCCAATCCTTACACTGATTTATCCACTGGAGCAGTATTCTATTGGAGTCATGTGTTAAATCATCAGAGGAAAATGTTGGGTGTTACTGAGCATTTTCTAGGATATGCCTTAAACATGAACTTCACCCGTGGAATTGTACACACTTAGAGGATTATTGACTAATGTGAGAATTCGACTGTCAAATTCTCAAACAGCGGATTCCCATAGCAAATACGTGACAATTTTAAAGTCTTGGCTGCGACAATATTCCCAAAATGAAGTCGCTACTGTGACTGTCTTTAGCTGGCGAATTCCCATCTTTGTGCAGAAATTTGAATTTTAGCCAGTAACCCCATTAATTTTCTAAATAAAAACTGCCAGTCGGATGGAAGCAAAAGCAGTCTCCATGAGGAGGAGTCATAGTCTGATGTGACAGCCTAAACTCTATTCTTTAAATATATCTATATTGTAATCTAGAACCTACAGAATTAATAATGACCCTAAATATCCTCATGTATGCAGTGAAATGGAGGATTGGTATTTAATTCCCCTGAAACTTTGCCTTTATAGTTGTAGTCCTATTTCATACACAGTTATCTGTTAATAGTGAAATAAGTGACCTTTTTTAAAATTTATAATTGTAAAGTCATGACAATTTTTTAATGTTAAGGTTGCGACAATTTTCCCATAATAAATTCACGACTGCGACAATGTTCTCATTATAAAGACACGACTGCGACAGTAGCAGCCTATTGCAACTGTCTTTATCTGGCGAATTCGCACCTATACTCAACAATTCCGACTTAAGTGAAAAACCCCTTAAAGTATTTTTTAGTTAAAGTAATCGGCATTAACTAACTCAGTAGGTGCAATTGCCTGCTTGCAATGTGTTGCATTGTTTCCTGACACTTGCATTCTTTGTCTGCATGCAGCTGATCTGTACATTCTGCAACTTGTGTGCATTATTATTGGTTATGTTGACTGTAAAGTTTTTATATGTTTAGTTGGAAGCTATTTGGCTTTTTATATAATAAAATATTTCTACTAATTTCCAGAAAAAAATGGTAGCTGGTTTGCAGTTGGAGTGGGAAAACGCATACAGGGTTGTGTGAAATTTGTATGTATGTATATTTTTATTGCCACTAGGTTACACAGCTCTGAATAATGTAACCATACAATTATAATATGTACATGCGGAAGTGATTAACGTAGTTCAAGTGAAGTAAATTACATGTGTAGTCATATAGATTGTATGTATTATTTTATTTATAAGGCTCCACTAGGTTACACAGCGCTGTATAATGTAACAATACAGTTATAATACAGACAAGGGAAGTGTGTAACAAAAACAAGTGAAGTAATTTACAAATATATCATCAAGAAAATACTTCACTCTAAGTGCCAGGCCATGACTGAAACGAGGGGTTGGAGGTCCCTGCCCAATAGAGCTTACAATCTAAATAGTAGAAAGACTTGCATAAACAGGAGGAGAACATATAGTGTCAGTTCATTAGCCTGTAGGTGCCAAATAAATAGGAGAGTAAATACAAAATAGAATAAATATTTGCCTAAAACTACTAAT
The DNA here is from genome assembly GCA_019650415.1 of Pipa parva. Classification (NCBI taxonomy): domain Eukaryota; kingdom Metazoa; phylum Chordata; class Amphibia; order Anura; family Pipidae; genus Pipa; species Pipa parva. The sequence goes on from WMED01005057.1 coordinate 6,513, forward strand.
TGTTAAAAACTTTATTTAAAAATAAAAACTTTTCAAAATGTTTCCAAACCACTTTCATGGATGTGATACTTTTATTATTGAACATTTTTACCCCCTCCCCCCCCAATGAAATGTATAATTCTGTTTTATGTAATACTTTCCAAATTGGCACTGCGCACACTTTAATATCAGAAACACACGGCTGCTGATTTGCACTGATGGATTGGTTTCCTGCATTTGGAATTATTAAATAACTTGTCTGGTTGGATGTTTTGGAGTTGTAACACTAGTGCGAGTTTGTACCTGTGTTTCATTTTTCCCTTAAGAGGTATATGTTTTATCATTTTGTTTTCCATTGGAACTGAATTAACTCATCTAGTTATATTTTTGTTCTGTTACATAATAAAAGGGAACACTGCATAAATCATTTCATAACTGACAAACTGAATATTTGTACTTTACGTGTGAGTGTACAAAATGTTTCCCAACTGAGCTCACGGCCCAAAAATGTAAAAGGGATATTATCACCAGAAGTAAGTTTATGCTTGTGCCTTAAAGAGGGTTCAAAGCCTGTAAATAGCTTTCTATTTATTGGCTGCCTAGTTTTAAGTACAACAAGTGTTAAATGACAGGTTTATGTTACTGATTTTGCAGAACAGTTATATCAAAAGAAGAAAAAAATAAGCATTTGGTGCAGCGGCTCTCAGCTAATCCTAGCCCCTCCCCATGGTACCTCTGTGCATGCTGGTATTTGTGTGCAGTATATAAATTACTCCAAGTGCTTGTTTTCTCTTCTATTGCTAGGACTATTCTGCATAATCAGTAAACCTAAACCTGTAATCTTAACACTTGTACTTAAAACTAGGCGGCCAATAAATAGAAAGCTCTTTATTTATAGGCTTTAGTGTCCCTTTAAAACAATGTAATTTCTTTAGAAATGTGGATGAGTGTTTAATTGTACTTCTTGCCTGTATTAGACACTTCCTTTTTTGTGGTCCCCTAACCTAGAATGGCGATCCCCCCCCCAAAAAAGGAGGCGAATGCTTCCTGGTAAATATATTCAAAAGGAAGATGTCTGCATATTTTGCAATGTTAAATGCTGCAAGCCTGATAAATGACAACTTATCTGGTGGGGTGTTAGGGTATCACACAAGTATTTAGCATGCCACAAGCCTGTGACTTTATGTATTTATTAAAGGATTTTGTCAGTCCTTTAATTGTGTTTCATGAATGGGAAGAAGTGAGGTAGGTGGGTGTCTGAGCACCAGAAAACCCCCCCCCAAATTATTCTCTGTTTAAACAGGGCCTTCATAATGCACAAAGTCTAGCAGCTTTGTTTGCTTTTACGTTGGGTTAATTCTAACTTTTCTTCTTGCTTTGTTCAGAAACACATAGGAGGCTCACTTTCTGTTTGGATTCGTTGACGCTATTTTTGTGGCTTACGAAGAGGACGCACTGGGGACCACTATGTAGCGAGTGACATTTTGGACCTGATTTATATCATTTTCCTGCCAAAATTCTTTTTAGATCTATTAACTCAGCACTGAATTGTTCATGAGGTACGTGGCCTGCATTGTACCAACATGAGTAGTAGCATAGTAAAAGATAAGGATCTGAAGGATAAAGAGCCAAAGGTGACTCCCACTGTAAAAGAGAGGGAAAGGGAGGCCAAGGCTGCTGGACTGGTTAAAGAGGGCAAAGAGAAAGACCTTAAGACCAAAGTGAAAGATGCCAAAGATGGTAAAAAAGATCCCATTGGGGCTCAAGCCGGTGTGGCTTTTTCTGTTGATAACACAATTAAACGGCCAAACCCAGCATCGGGAATGCGAAAAAAGGCCAGCAATGCTGAGGTGATAAAAGAACTCAATAAATGTCGGGAAGAGAACGCCACGCGTTTGGATTTGGCCAAGAAATCTATACACATGCTTCCAGTTTCCATCAAAGACCTGACTCAAATAACGGAACTTTATTTATATGGAAACAAACTACAGTCGCTGCCAGCAGAAGTGGGCAGCCTTGTGAACTTGGTCAAGCTGGCTCTTAGCGAGAACTCTCTGACCAGCCTTCCTGACTCTCTCGATAACTTGAAGAAGCTGTGCATGCTCGACTTGCGGCATAACAAACTTCGGGAAATCCCCTCAGTCGTGTATAGGCTGAGCTCTTTGACCACTCTATTTTTACGCTTCAACCGCATCACCACTGTTGAGAAGGACATACAAAACCTTTCCAAGCTTACCATGTTAAGTATTAGAGAGAACAAAATTAAGCACCTGCCCGCGGAGATTGGTAAGTAAAACACAAATAATACACATTTTCTAAGGGGCCATTCTACTATATTTGTTTGGCTACATATTGAAAAAACACAGAATCAGTAACTTTTCTCATAGTTTTAGGGGGGGATTCGAAGTAGGTGGCTTGGAAGGGAAAGACTAAGCAGGGAATACACCATAGTGCGAAGTGAGGTCCGGATCCTTCGGCTCACTTCGCACAGACTGTTATGCACTCGCTGATGTCCTGCACACGGACATCAGCGAACGCTTTAAAGGGATTCCAGTCTTGGCGAGAGCACTCGAGTCGCTTCGCCGAGACTGGAATCTCTTTATAGTATAACAGTCTGTGCGAAGTGAGGCGAAGGATCCGGACCTCACTTCGCACTATGGTGAATTCCCCCCTTAGTCTTTCCCTTCCAAGCCACTTAATTAATACTGCTGCTTCTGCATGTAGTACATGGCAACCATTGTAGCATTTCAGCTCCACCCCTTGCTGAGAAAGCTGATGTGCTGGGTACTGCCTTCTACAGAGCATGTGTGAAACCAACACTGAGTGTGTGTGTTTCATTAATATTCACAGTTTAATGGATCATGTGACGTTCCCCAACCAGTCAAACAATATGTATGATGATGTGTCAAGGTTCATTAGCATATTAATGAGGATCCAATATGGCAGCCATGAGGTACTATCACCAGCAGTTCTATAAGATAGTACTACAACCCAAAGGTACTGATTTAGTGTTTCATAATATAGCAGTTTAGGCTGGGAAACCCTGTACTTTCAGTTATGATTAGGGGACTTTACTTTCAATCAGTGTTAAAGTAGAAGACCACTGTGACTGTTTATTATTTTTAATATCCTTTTCCCCAGGTGCTCAAGTGCTTTATTCTCATTTCACATCGAGTGCAGTGATCGGATTATTTTCAACGCAGTTTATAGGGCAGACTAGGTTGTTTTCCTAGACTCACTTTTCCTATCCACGAAAACCTAGTGACAATGTAAATTGTTCTTTTTTCCATAAAGAATCCCTTACCCCACAAAAAAGGGTAAAAAAAAAAGAGAGATTACTAAACTGAATTTAAATTTCTGGTTTATATTGCTTCAGGTTTTATTTTCTTTCATGGTTGCAGCCATCTTTTATTTATTATGTAAACAAACACCGTGTAGCCATATTGATTTCCATGGAACTTCAGACACAGATTTTTTTTAAGTGCCCCAGAATCCCTATTTCTAAAACATGGATCTAACCAGCAATAAGAAATACCACTCAAATCATAAAATGAAAATTTTCAACTTGAAACTCCCAGCAACTACAAAAACGCAGCATTTCCCAACCCCTGGTGCTTAAATGTTTAGCTGGGAAGAACTTTCAGTTCCCTAATATGCTTTTTCCCAGATGTTTCCATAATCCCCCCTCATTTATCCTTGGAGAGGTCAAGCCTCTGATCCATGACATGGATCACTTTGTCCAGCAGTGGAATCATGGTGTCTATGCACAGCCTCACTAGTGGCCAAATGACCCCATTTACTCTGTTCATTCATTTTCCACATTTGAATGAATGATTATATTTTACACATCAGAAAGTGGAGTTTTTTTTATTATCATGGAACGGTACCAAACTCTAAAAGTGTAGAAAGAAATCTAGTATATTATGCAGTTAGGTTAAATGTCACCCAGTTCATTCATATAAAAAACACAACATCTTAGAGAAGGACAGAAATGGATAGCATAGCCTAGTATCTTTCTTTGTATAATATGTATTTACACTCCCCATATTATTTAGAGTCCTATAGTGTGAATACCTTTTTATATAGGTAGATTGGTATAAAGTTTCGCTTTGCATTACTGGAACTATTTTTGTAGGATCGGAAGTGTTTTTGGGAACATTTAGTTGGATTGAACCCTGCAAGGACTCCTTTCACCAAATGCTGTTTAGGTTGATGACTACTGAGCGCTTTGAATGCTTAACAACCTATTTATGCCCTATAGAGATTACATGTGTAAACAAGGTCCCTCCCATTCAGTCATTCAGATAGGTTGTCAAGTCCTTTGATACTTAAATATATGTTTGGAATTGGAAATGTTACTCTACCTGCTGAGGTGAGAGGGAAGAATGAGGGCACGGCTCAATGTGTGCTGAAACCATTGGCCTAAATCAGAGGTGGATTAGAGGGAAATCATTTAGTGACAACTAGTAACTCAGAGCAACCAATCAGCAGTTGCCATTCACTGGTATAGGGTAAAAGTGCCAAACTCTAGTTGGTTGCTTTGGGTTACTACATTCCAACCACTGTTGATGCATTGCACCAGCGGTATCCTGTAAAAATGCAAATAAACCAATAATAAAGGGTTCGTGCTACATTATTTGCTCTATGTATGTATGTATGTATATACAGGTATGTATACATTACACAAAACAAGTATAATATCCCAACGATACATCACTTTAAGTGCCAGGTTGTGGTTGACACGAGGTTGGAGGTCCCTGCCCCATAAGAGCTTACAATCTAAATGGGAGGATAAATTGAATGTATATTTTTATTGGTAAAGTGGCACTAAGTTACAGTGCACTGTATCTGTCAACCATACAATTATAGTATTTATGGTTTATAATAAGGAGATTACTTGTCCCCCTGTGTATTTGAGTTTGACACCCCTGCTGTAAAGAGAGATTCTACTGGGTTGTTTGTTAGCAGAAGGAAACCGTTTATTCTTATTATAGTTAATATTTTAGTATTTTGTAGATGACTGTGTTCTAGACCAGGGGTTTCCTCACTATGGTTCCATTCGGGGTTGCTGCTATTAGGGATGGGGTCAATGCCACTGCATGTGTGAGCCAGTTATGCTGTAGCCTAGTGCTCAAGAGCCTTCCTACCCCTGTGCAACACCGGACTAGTGAAAGAGGGGACAAAATGGCTCCCTCCATAGAAAAGGTATCCAACCCCTGTTCGAGACAATTTCTAATTAGTTTTTTTTTATATATATATTTTTGCTTTCCATTTGACCCCTGTAACCAGAAATCTTTTATTATGCTTGTATAATTCTTTTTCACAACTTCCCTTTCCATTATAGTCCTGTACTATGCGCCTTATCTTGGGGGTCTGTTGCTAGGTCAATGAATCCGAGTAACCAGAGGGTTCCTTTTAATTTTAAACATGAAGCTCTGAATAAATTGTTTTAATAATTTGAAAATTCCCACAAAACAATATGTAAAACCAGTTACAAAGCGGCCGTAGAATGCTACATCCAACAGTAAGCTAAAATGAAATCCCTTTAATATCTGTCAGCATTTACAGTGCATTTAACTTGCCCAATTCCTTATTGTGCTTTTGTAAAAGTTGCTGCAGGCTATCGTGGTGCGATCACATGACTGTTAACAGAACAAGTTGGTTCAAGCTGCACATTTATTTATTTACTTTTTAATCTTTTCCCACGGTATAATCAAATGTCCCATTCTAATAAAATTCCGTTGAGTCTCGACACGTTTAACTCTCAGGTGGTGAAAGGGTTAAATCTAACCCCGTGAGCTCATTCAGTTTTATTTTTCTAACCAAGCAACTGACCTCAAAGCCTTTCGCTCCACTGCCGGCAAAGAGAATTCTTTTCTGTGTACGTAAAGTAAGAATTTGTGTGCCAGAACATGAAGTGCTTCATCAGAATTTCCATAAGTCGCAGATCTTGCTCCGTAATGGTTTTTTTCCCTCTCTCTGGAACTAACTTGCCATTTTAGGAAAGTTTAAAAAAAAAAAAAAAACTAACCTCCCTCAATTTTAAAACTAGAAACTTTTGACTGTTGGATACTGCTAGGAATTGTAGTTCCTGACAGTTAAAGGTCCTGAGGGTTGGTCTTTAAATCCCATGAGGTGAGAGCAGGACTAGTCAGGAATCTATAGTGTAACACTGTCATTACATAACTCATTAGTAATATTAATCTGAACATTGTCCAGGGTGCTTTACTGTGGTTTCTATCAGCTTTTATGCTAATGTTTACACTGCAGTAGTGCGAGGCAATGTAGAATCTGACTCAGACTCACTTGGGGTATCTGTATAATAGCAGTTACTTAAAGGAATATAAGGCAAAAAATATTTTTGTTACTAAAGTATTTATCAATCAACAATCATGTTTCTGATGAGTGTATGCTATAGACTTATATTTTAATATTTTGATTGGTTCGCTTTATGATCTGCAGTCCAGAATTCCATAGCTTGAGCTCACTTTGTAGACCCCCTACCCCCGTAACTTGATTTCTTTCTAACTTGATTTCTTCTAACTGCAGAAGTAGAAAATTAAAAACCTGAACAATGTATTTTTACTTCAAAGCGCAGGCTTAAACATTACTACCATTTTACATTTCAGAGAAACTCTGCTCCATTTGAAGGCTGGTCTAAGAAATTGTTTAGAACAAAGGTTTGTCTCCCTTTAACTGGAGGTTTATGAATTTTGTGTTGTAAGATTTCATTGGTTGGAATGTCAGTTCATTGCAGTTTATAGCGCTGGTCAGGAAACTGAGCTACCATTTAATAACTGTATTCCCTGCCTGGTGAGAGACCTTCAGATATAATCTTTGTAAAGCTGTGCTTTAAATCAAGTTGTATGTTCAGTCTCTATACAGACAGCGAACTGCGGGAAAAAACGCAGTTATATGTTCAGTCTCTATATAAACAGTAAGCAAACTGCAGGGGAAATGCAGTTGTACGGTCAATCTCTATACGGACAGTAAGCAACCTTTGGGGGAAACTTTCTACCTGTCTCTAACTTATGGGAAGCTGTCCTCCCAGACCCAGGTCCATATTCTTATAAGGTCACTTTCCCAGCCCAGTCTGGAATTCTGGGTCTAACCACAGAATTGAGAGAGGAAAGAAGGTTTGTGGAAATGAAAAAGAATAACTTGATGTAACATTTAGGGTGATGTCACAAGGCCTCATAGGGAGTCTAATTCTCAGTTTTATTCTCTTCCTTTTAGGTTGGAAATCAGTCCAATCCCTGCATAGTAGGCTGCAAGTGCTCATGGTAGTTGTTTAGTTTTACATGCTTTGTTTATTTAGAAAAATAAAATGTTCTAAGCTTGTCCTAAACAATGTTAGTCCAAATAAAGTTTTGTTTATTACTACAATACCTCTTTCTTTATAACCCAATCGAAATAACATGAAGCCATAATTTGTTGCCGTTGCAGCATCTTTCATTCATCTTTTCTATTAATTGACTTTGGAGTTAATTTTCCCTTTAATGGCTACTACTCGCTTTATGACAGGTTAATACACAGTGGGGGTTATTGGCTGAGGTGTGAATAGTTGCATAATGGAGTGAATTTCGCCACTTCCTCATATTCTGAGATGTGGCGAATTTGCCAGCTAACGGTTGTACACTATATAAAAGACTACAGTTACGACTTTATTATTGGAATATTGTCGTGGATTTTCTATGGGACTTTGCTGTCTAGTCAATAAGGAGTAGCGAATCGGGGCATAGCCATCCAAAGTCATGTGAATTTACTTAAGACAGGCGAATTTGCACTCTAATCAATAACCCTCAGTGTTCTTGGCTTTCATTACCATATAAAACTTTACCCTTTACATCAGTGACCCTAGAAAGCTTGTGATATTAACTATATATTGGAAAGTCATTTTCTGTGCACGTAACCACTAAGGTGATTTTAAGTGCGTAGTTTGAACAGGTGGACCTTACAATTGGAATCCTTTAAAAGTACATTGTTGGAGCACTATTAATCTTTCTGGACTGATGTGTATTTATTTATAGTTAAGCTGCCTGTTTCTGCGCTATAGCATTATAAGGTGTCCGTTGGCGATTCCATTTAGTTATTTGTGGAAGAAGAGACGAAACTTGTTTATATAAGATGGCAGAACGTCTGGCTGATGATCTGTAAATAGCAACCATTCGGCACTATGGTCTGTAAATGACTTGCTGAAACACACAGGCAGTCTGTACTACTGATTGTTTTTGTAGCTCCCGTATCCAGCCGCTAAACAATGTTGCAGATCAAGTTTTCTCCAGTTCTTTAAAAAAAACATTTTCACAGCAGCTTAAGCACATTACATGGGTGGGGAGCAGCACGCAGTGCATTTCCACATGGAATTGAATGAAAAATATGAAATACTGTATAAAGAATAAAAACTATGAATTGCTGTGGCATCCATATAGTTTTCAGTTGAATTTTTCCCATGCATATCTGCAGCCCTGCACCTATTAAATGAAGATTTCCAGCATCTGCTCACAGTCCTCTGTCATTAACGCTGGAGCAGAATAAGGCATCTGAATTATTCCTTACAAGGGAATAGGCTTGGCATCACCACTTTTAGATATCAATTACAACCAGGTAGGATGTGCCCAAGGCTTCCATTTTGTATTTCCCACAAAGACCCAGCTTAGTGGCGCTGCTTGCAGTTTAGAGTGACATGTTAATGGTGCGCTGTCAGGAACCACATCTAGTCTAGTCCCAACAGCCTCCGACAAAAAAAGAATTGGGATTTATAGAAACTTTAAGGGCCCCTGTGGGTCCCTGTGTATTCACAAGTGGGAGTACTGCCCATTAAACCGCTAGTTTATTTGCTCCATTAGCTTTTTCTCATCCATACACTGAGCTTCTAACAGTCTCATGATCTGCTTGCTGAAAGAAGACCTTTTTCTTTTGGTCATTCCCAGACCACTGGGCTGAGCTGTGATTAGGTTTACTTATGTGTAAGATTATGCCAATTCCTTAAAATGGAAAATCTAGTTTATAACATGGTTTATTCTGCATTGGAAAGCTTTATTGTGGATTTAACCTGAGCAAGAGCTGTCATAATTATTTATTCTTCCCCCAATAAAATGAAAATCCATCATACACTGCACTTGGGTTACAGCTACTCCTTTCACACCAAGTTTCAAGAGATGCACCCTTCTAATGGCAAATGTGCTCTAGAAGCTGTCTCTAGATATCATCTTTTGGGATATAGAATGGTATTGCTACATTTTATGGATAAGTCTGATTCTTGTTGTGTGACTGTACTTCTCGTCTCGGTGCCGCTTTGCTTCTAGATGTCGTTTTTTAATAGAGGATACAGATTTAAAGGACTAATGGAGATATTATGACTCTTTGAACAATACAGGACTCTGAGAACCTCATTGACTAAATTGCAAGTTCACTTTGCTACAATTCGTGTCACATCACCAAAATCACAAATTTACTTCTCAGTATTTACTAAGTGGAGAATACACTTGTCTAACAGGCGGACAGCAGCGATAGATATCAAATGTGTAGTGTGGTGTAGTCAGGCGGATAGAGGTAGATTGAGAAGTCATGTGCAGTGAGGCGAATTCGACAAGTGAAGGGCGGTGATGTCAGTCTCACCATATCCCTCTAACTGTATTCTGTGAATATTCTATCTATTTCTATGTCACCTTGTCCCTAGATCATGTCACTTAGTCACAATCACCATTATTACTTTTGACACTTTTGGCCTTAAGCCACACTGAAGCCCTGATATCAGTCCCCCAATTTGCCATTCTGAAGTGTTGAAGTCGTGCAGGGGAATTTGGAACAATAAACCTAATCACCTTCGCACCACTCCTCTGCTTAGTCAATAGTAGAATTTCTTGTGTGCACGAAAATTATACAAAGAGCTACATAAGTTCGCAACTCCCGAATTGGCTGCGTATTTGCCACTTCAGAGTTTTCTCAATAAGCAAACATGAGGAAGTGGAGAATAGACGCAAATTCACAACTCTACACGACTATTTGGACTTTAGTCGGTGAAGCTCACAATATTGATTCAGAGAAGTCTAGGACCCTATTAGTGCTAGTACCAATGTTTTGATTAAAAGTAGAGTGTACATAGACTTTGTGTCCATATCTGAGAGTCAAATAGTTTTCTCCATTTTAGGGATTTTTGCCAACAGTATCTATAAATACACAGCCAATATGCAGGCACTGTTCTTGTCTAGATTTTGATTTTTTTGGTGGAAGAAACAGAATTGCAATTAACATACACAGATTATTATGGATCTTTGGTGCAGTTCAATCTATTTTTTTTTCTTTACCTGTTTAAATCTAAAAGGAACTCCACCTACAAGTAGCATATATAATGAGATGAATTATAAACTTGCTCTTAATCGGATGAAGGTAGTGATGCGCTTAAACCTTAATGCCATAGAATGCATGATTTTGGGTAAAATTAGTAATCTTTTTAATGTGTGCACTGATGCTTAATGGCTGCACCAAACTGAGTTATGGAGTAAGAGCGCTTTTCACCAGTTGTAGGCCAGTCATTCCAGCATGTTGCACCAGCTGGCTGAGCTCAGAATGTGTACGTTATAATACATGCTTAGAAGACTCGACTAAAAGATTATTATTAAGAGATAATCCTTGCTTTTATTTTACTCTTAAAATTCAGTCTCTAATGCCTGCAGAAAAATGTAGAAAAACACTTTTTTTATTTGGAAAACTCATTCCTTTTCCATAGAGCTTTAACCCTTTTACTGCTAATCAGGCTGGTAAGATTCGGATAAACGCTGGTGCTACACCGGATTGGTTGGAATGAATTCACACTCGCGTTGTGATATCCACCCGCCCTTGCAATGGCCATAGTGGTTTTGGGCGATAAACATTATACAGGAGAACCAAATCACAAAAATGTCGTAAATGTGCCTTCCTATGAAAGCCACACCATTCGTATTTTGCTGTACATTTCTTTAGCTCTTTAATTCTTTTCCCCCATAGGTGAATTATGTAACCTTATCACACTGGATGTGGCGCACAATCAATTGGAGCACCTCCCGAAAGAGATTGGAAACTGCACTCAAATCACCAATCTGGACCTGCAGCACAATGAACTGCTTGACCTGCCAGATACAATAGGTAATGCGATTTCATCTGGACACAAGTCTATACACTTGGATGGCGTGCCTGGTGGGTCACTGAAGTTTTGGGTTCAGTTCCTCCCAAGCCATCACCTGGACCATATTGTAAAGTGCAGAGGGACCAGGGCCTTAAGTGAATGACATATATGAATGTATGTATATTTTTATTTATAAAGTGCCACAAGGTTACACAGTGCTGTACAATCCACCAATACAGTTATAATACAGACAATTGAAGTGCGTAACAAAGAACAAGTGAAGTAAATTACAAGCCTATAATCAATAAAATAAGTTCCAGGCCATGACTGAAATAAGAGGATGGAGATCCCTGCCACATAGAGCTTACAATCTAAATAGGAGGAAGACTTACATAAACAAGAGGGTAACAAGTGCAGTAGCATAAAGTGTCAGTTTATTTGGTTATAGGTGCCAATTAAATAAGAAAATAAATATGCATTTTGAATAAATTGTTGCTTAAATATAAAATAGACATGAAAACCAGTGTTAGTGCTCCAAAAGATATGATTTTAATTTAGATTTGAAGATATTGATGGATTGCTCTTGGCAGAGATAGAGGGGTATAGAATTCCAAAGATAATGGGCAGCAAGAGAGAAGGGTTTAAGACGAGAATGGGCAGTCTTGGTGAGGGTTTCCTGAAGAAGGTTGCCTTGTGAAGAGTGGAGTTGATGGCTAGGTGCATATGAGGTAGTATTTAAGACCAAGTGAGCTGATGACGTCACCCAGGGAAAGCATGTACAGGGAGAACAGGAGAGGACCAAAGACCAATGTGCTTTGAGGCACCCCCACATTAAGTGGGATAGGAGAGGATGCGTCATTAGCATGGGAGACAAAGAAGGAATGATCAGAGAGGGAGGAGGTCAGACAAGACGCAGCTTGATTACGGACACCAAGCCAACCGCATGGAGAATCTGAGCAAGTAGGGAGTGATCAACAATATCAAATGCAGATGATAGGTACAGGAGGATAAGAATATAAAAGTGTCCCTTGTCTTTGGCAATCTGGAGATTGTTTGCAAGTTTGCACAGAGCAGTCTCTGTAGAGCGCCCTGGACGAAAACCAGATTGCAGAGGGTCCAGGAGATGATGGGCATGCAAATAGTTAGTATGGCAGGTGCAGACCAGACATTCCAGAAATTTAATCTTGGTACAGTGCTGTGTAGTCTGTCAGTGCTACCATAGATTATATAAACTTGCAGACCACATATAAGTGCTTCCCGGAGGGGAAGAATGTGCGCAGCATACTAGTTGGATACCCAGAAAGGTGTAGGGTGTTTAGTATGCTACTTAGACCGTCGTGTTCAGAGTACCCTTCATATGTATGATTCAGCATTCCCTAGTCTCACTTTACTGCACAAGCACCTAAAGTGACCCAATACGAGATGTAACTGCTGGAATTGAAACTGATCCATTTAAGATACTATTAGATTTATAATGTAGTACTCTTTTTGACTACTTTTTGACTTTTTTTTTCCTTCTTTTTGTTCTGAAGCACCAACCAAGCGAAATCCATTTCCATTTTAGTGACCTCAGCATTTTCTTTAATTGTGCCTTGTACACGGAATATGTCCAGCATAGATTCGTTTTTATGAAAAAATCTAGGACAATACTCATTTAGCTTATGTCAGTCATTTCAGAATGGCTTGGACTCCTTCTCCAATCTCCAAATAATGTTAGACCAGAGCATTGTCAGTAACCATCCATAGCAAAGAGGTTATTGCTTACGGCTGAGATTGACAGCAGGATTATGGGAACTGACAAATAATGTCTGCTGCAGCAAATTCAGTGATGCAACAGGTATATCTTACATATGCGGATCTTAGGTCTTTTGTATAACAGTTATTGTTCAGTGTACTCAAATATCTTTCCCCTTGAGGTTATGATATAATACTGCTTCTGCAACAGGGCTCATTGCAGCAAATTAAAAGGAGGAGACTGCCCAGAAGAACAGTCAGAAACTATTTCTTTTTATGATCTAAGCTCGCCCAGCCGTTAATTAAAAATGCCTTTAAGCTATCTTTAAAGTCTAAAGGAGGAAATGAATTGTCAGAGAAACTGAGTCCTGTTAATGGAATTCAGTCTTATTGGTCTAGTTTCCTATGATAGACGGGCACTAATGGGGTCACGCATATAAAGGTTTAGCCTGTTCCAGGTAGAGCAGTAAATTAATTTGCCCCTTTATTAATTAACTGGTGCTTCTTACATACCAGCAGCTAGCAGTCTGTCCGGTCCGCTAACCCGCTGCATCACTCCCGATGAGCTGTATATCTGTACAGTCCGCTAACCCACTGCATCACTCACGCTGAACTATATGTCTGTAAGGTCCGCTAACCCACT
>WMED01005058.1:0-19972 GCA_019650415.1 Pipa parva
CGATCACTACTACAGCCTCCTACTCCACACAGGTTGCTTCTGCACCTGTACATTACAGTGCCAACTTTTCTGATTTTGGGGTTTGTATCTATTAAATGATGTGGTTGTTGGAGCAAGCTTATGCATCCTCTTTAGTTCATTAGTTCTCAACCTACCTTTAGCCATGACCCCCGAGATGACATCCCGCCGGATGTATCTGTATGTGGGTGGACTGCCTGTAGATGGATAGAGGAGCGGTGTGTTCCAGTGATCATAGGTGACCTCTGTGAAAGTGTCATACGACCCCCAGGATGAGAATGTCACAGTTAGACCAGAGATCAGAATAGAGGAAAAGGAGGTAACAGCAGGAATCAGAACCACAGTGGACGTGGCGCTAGCAAACCCTGAGGTGCCGAGTCTAAGACACACCTGGTCTTCACCCTGTCCCTCCACAAGGAGGTATGGACTTTGCTGCGGTGCTATGTGCAGGTCCCAACCCCTAAGGCTTATGTCCACTGGTAGAGTTTAGTAATAAAGGCAGGCAGAGTAGTAAGAGTTGTAGCTATGGTCAGGGCAGGCGGCACAGGAGCCAGGTCAGAATACAGTATTAAAGGTTGGGGCAGACAGAAAACAGGCAGAGTCAGGATACAGGCTAAGGTCATACACGAATAATCAGAGCAGAAATATCACACCCATGTACAGCAGGCTGAAACCTATAAACGAGCACCGGACACCAGGATTAATTGCATTTAAATAGAGTACTGAACATCACCTTGTATGTGATGCGATCTCGCGACTGCGTCCATCAGAAACCCGAAAAGTCCACGTGTATTTATGTGCCAACAGTAAGTACATTCTGCCTGTAACTAGAAGCGGCACAAGATGGCGACTGCAACAAACGCCGACGCTGGACCACCAAGGAGGATCTCAGGTGAGTCATAATCCTAACAGAGAACAGCTGCTTTAGTTCTTCCCTGCTAGAAATGCATGTATCTCTTGATCCATTTGGTGCACTTTAACATGAACCCACTTTTTATTGCTTTTTGTAGTGATCAGGACATTATTACTTTAGCTCTGTTACATTGTGAACTGAAGCAATTACATCATTACAAGGGTGGAAATGACAAAGATACAAAGGGTAAAGGGATAAAAAAAGAAAAAACCTTATCCAAGGTTGATCCTTATTTCCAGGATTACTCTTTTGTGACTTTAGATGATGTAAAGACTCATGGGGTGAAAAGCTGAACCTTTAACCTTTTCCTATCCTGTGTCCCCTAGAGGGGGGACATTCCAAAAATTCCATTCCAATCCTTGGTCCCCTGGCAGGGGACATCAATATTACAGACGTATTATTTCCTGCTAATTTCTTTGATAAAATTCACGCCAAAAATATTAAGATTTCAATGGGCGGAACAGGAAATTTTATTGGATAGGAAAAGGTTAAGTGACATAACCATGATAGTTCCCCATGAAATTAAAACAACCTACTGTTACTGATTGGCTGTTTTCCAGTCACTGAGATTTGCTGTCATCAAATTCTTTTTCAGAATAAAAGTCATGAAAATGATGTGGATCCA
This sequence comes from Pipa parva, assembly GCA_019650415.1. NCBI lineage: Eukaryota > Metazoa > Chordata > Amphibia > Anura > Pipidae > Pipa > Pipa parva. The sequence goes on from WMED01005058.1 coordinate 1,557, forward strand.
CTTGAAGTTCATTTGAAGCAAGAAATCCTTAAACCTGTACAAATAATTCATCATAATAAGATCATATTTTAAAAACTGTTCATCTAACATCAGCTGCAACATTAACAACTTGGCGTACTTTTGTTTTTATTGGCACTTTAACTCCAATCAGGAAGAAAAGTGATCCCATTTTGGCATTACCTTTTACTCACTTGCTCATGATAATTCTATATTGTACAGGTTCTCCCTGGGCCTGGGATGGGTGACATAATTATTAATAAAGTGCAGGTTCCTCATTAGAGCATCGTGCAGTCTCCCAAACATATATCACAATAATGGAAATGAAGAACCACGCACAGGCAGCTGTGCTGCAACCCTTTATTGGGTGAACGTATAAACAATACATGTTTCGGATCTTAATCCCTTTATCAAGTCTGACTATGAATGAATACACAGGTTAGTGAATAGAAGGGAAATGTCTAAGGCAGGGGTCAACAAAGTGTGGCTCTTTAGCCGCCTTGTTATAGCTCGGAGCACATCCTCCAAGCCCCGCCCATGACCTCCGACACCTCTTCTGATTGGCCGTCAGCAGATGATGTGATCGGGAGAGTGCACTCCTCCCCCTTTCTGGCTCCATAAAAAAATTTGTCTCCGCTGGAGGAGACAATGGAGGAAAAGGCTCCCTCCTCATCTAAGTTTGCCGACCCCTGGTCTAAGATACCATACAGGCAAAGTTTTGCAAAGTTTGGAGAATTTGAAAGGCAAATTAGAACTTTGATAAATAGGTCCCAGAACTCTATATTCTGATCCTAAGTTAACAAAGACTGTCGCTAATAGATACAGCATACGGAGTGGACATAAAACTGATTCAGACTATCACTTCCTTTATAATAAATCTGCCTGAAGTGGGTATAGACAAAGTGAAATCTTTAAATGCTAAAAGAGCACTCATACTTTTCATCATCCAATGTACAAATTCCCTGTGCAGTTCTTCTATCTGGTATAAGAGTTGAGCGCTACCTACTACTGCAAATCTTTACAATTGTAATAAAATACATTTTACTTTTGTTTTCTAGGACGAAATTGGGAACTTCATGTCTTCATTTTAGAATTTATTATGAGTATTTATATAGTACCGATATCTTCAGCAGCCCTTTACAAAGTTTAATCTGATATAAATCTGTATATGAGTAATTTAAGGTTCAATACAAAACAGTTTAGGAGGGGACCTGTTTACCTCATAGATTAAAGATGGCTGCCAACATTAAGAAAAATACACAAAGCAATAAAATTCAGGAATTCAACTTCAAAGAAAGCATTTTTACAAGATGTGTGTATGAACTGTCATGCCAATAACAATTCTTTAACTGTTTGTTGATAACATGCTAAATACTAATTTGACCTGTATTCGACATTAGAATTGTTGGAAAATGTCTTAACATTATATATATTAAGTTCTTGTCCAAAAAGTAAAGGAGTAAAATGTAATATCGTTTTTAGTTTATTTTTTCTATTGAATTGGTCTGTCTTTTTTTTTGCTAATGCTACCGTATCCCAAATCAGCAGATAATATAATACTTTTACATATTCTCCCATTCACTGCCTGACATATCCGCAATATGGATAAATTAGATTAAATTCTGGAAAATATTTCATATACCCAGCATATATACATTTTTTTTTTTTGCAATTAATATGGGTAAACAAATAAAAGTTCGAAAAAGTGAGATTTTATTTCTAAAAAAAAATGTTGTATTTAGTAAGTCTACAATTAATGTTTCATTCTGCGGTATTGTTACATGTGATTGGAATAGAGTTCTACATCATGTTAGCCATACTGGTGTTTACTGGTTTTGTTGATGATATTCAGTGTAGGAAAATGCAAGATGCAACCTATTTATAAACCTACTTAAAGTGTAAGTAAAGTTATTGACCAAACTATACACATACTGTATATTATATTTATAATGTATAAAGATAAACTTAAACATTTAAGAGTAAAAACGATTTTGTTTTTTTGAGTTCTCACCTCCTAATCCTGCTGCATTAATCCTAGAGGATCCCTCTGTAACTTTCTCTTCCTGGTTAGTGCCCAGAAGCCCCCCTCCCCCTAATGAGGTCACACAATGACTCATTCTGCTAGTGCATGCTTAGTAAACAATACTTTCCTCTCAATGCTAAGCCTTGTGACTCTGAATTCCGACACTGTCTGTGTCGGTTTTTATGATAAGAGAATGTGACGGGAGGGGGGTTGTACTTCTCCACTACAGGAAGGAGGAATATTTTACAGTAGGATAACAAGTGCTGCAGAGTGAAGAGGTGAGAGAGGATTTTACTAATCCACTTTACAATACTTTAATGGGGCAAACTTTATAAATAGGGTTTAATTACACTTTAAAAATAAATTATCTGTAAATTTGAAATGTCATTAAAGACGAAGATAAAGAGAGAAGAAGAAGACACATATCTGTTCAGCGCATTTCTAGTAAGTATTGCCATATAAAATACAGTCTTTTATCCAGGGAGTTGTAAGATTTCTATTGTTATATGGGCCACATTTTTACAGAAAGAGTCAAACTACAACAACAGAAAGAGACAAACTGTTAGGAAAGGTTAACTCTCTCAACTTCTCAGGAGATATGGTGCTGGTTGAACTCAAGAAGCGTAGTCACAGGGTTTTCCTGGTCTTCAGTCTTAACCCCCACAAAGGGGTTTGGCCTTTACTGCAAGGGAATCCTCATGTTATGACCCATACAACAAAGATGCTGCATGATAAACAAAAATACAGCTTCCTTGTTATGTCATACTACTGTACAATCTAAATGCTATATAAGGAATATGCAGTACATAAACCCACATCAGAATATGTTCACTGAGCAGCGATTGTGGCGCACGGGGGAGTAGCTCCCCCTATAACATTTTATGTATCAAACTCAGTTCAACAATTAAAATAAACAATGGAGCAGAATAAAAGGGAGTTTAGGGAGTCAAACAGCAAACTTGCTCTGCTTAGTGTCTATTACAGGCATGTGGTTAGCAGTTTATGGTCTAGCGAATGAACCTAATTTTGAAATGCCACAATTGAAGAAAGTGTTAAATGAGGATCTCTATATTAAATAGGGCCACTCTAAGTTAACGTGAACTCTTAAACTTATGTTTACTTGGTGGGAGCATTAACTCACTTAACCCAGGTGTCCAAGCAGATATCAATATGTAATTTAATGAATTCTATCACAACCAGATGTAATGCTTACTATCGATAAGTTCCATCACTCTTTGAAATTCAATACACTTCATTCTGTTGCTTTAGTGACACAGCCACCATTCCTGCTGGCTTGGCCTTAGTAAGGAAACACAAACCCAGCCAAAGTAAGTTTCACTCCTTCTACGGAATTTCCTCTAGGCATCAATCAATGTTGGCCAATCTCACTTTTAATGGTATGTGTATACCTCCCATAAATATTCTGTATCTTATTCTGAGACATGAAACCAATTCAGATGTTATGTGTAGGAAACAGCATAACTCTTGCTTAAAGGAACAGTTTAGGCACCAACAGTTATTTGCTGTCTGCTTGGCACTGTAAAATAAATGTTTTCTGTCATATAAAATTATTTATTTATGTCTACCCTTTACAATTTAGCACCAGCTTGGTACTGAAGCTGCTTTCCTCTCTCAGCCACTTCCTGTTTAGCAGTTCAGTTTGGAATGTTGAGTTAAGGAATTGACTGACAGGCTGGATAATGCTAAATAACCAATCGGAACCTTTAAGTTGTCATCCACCTTTTTTTTTCTTTCTGAAAGGTGTAGTTAACCCAGCACAAGCAATTGTTAAAGAAAGGGCTGAAATATTGTCTTTATTTTTATATGGATTTAGTCTCTCTCTCATGCCCAGTATCAGCTCTTGCTACTGACAGCATACACCATTAGCTGTAAGTATTGTAACTGCCCATTGTAATTAATTAACTACTAATTTTGACCTTCCTGAGATGCCGTTGTGTCAGTGGCAAAAGATTCCAACCAGGAAGTAAACACAGAAGGAGCTGTGTACTGCTACACAGATGGAATAATTAATACCTTTCCTCACATAAAAGACTGACTAAGTATATTAGAAAAAAAATGTATTATGCATTTACAACACACATTACTTTTTATTAATTGGACTGGAATGTTCTTTTAAGTTCAAAACACAAAGCAAATTAAGTTATATAATAAATTCTTTATATCTAGCATGTTAGACATATATGATTAGACAATATTAATTAAATGATCAAAACATGTTTTGATTTGTATAAGCATCCCTGTGTATCAACCAGATAAGTCAATAAAGCAAAGCACGTAGAAATCCTGTTTTTCATGGACAATTAAAGATTTCTTCGCTTCATCTACTTTTCTAACAATGCTTTATCATTTTTAGTACAGGGTAAGCCCCAAGTGTTGGGTCACCAGCCCATCTCTAGATTACAAGCCCCTGCAGTTAACAGGGTGCATTGATTGCATACAGCTCACATTTATACTGCACTATTGTTCAGATCTCCCGTATTTGTTACTTATATACTATGATTGTGTTTTCAGTGATCTGGAACCTTTAAACTTGCAGAACAAAATATTTTGTTCCATTCTGATGACTTTACAAGGTCAGTAGGTCACCTATTAACCTGAACACTCAACCCAAATCATATGCTTTAAATTTAGATTGTAAGCTCTACGGGACAGGGACATCGAACTTTTCGCATCAACCACAACCCGGCGCTTCAAGTGAACTATCCTTGTGATATTTATACTTGTATTGTACAATGCACTTTTCCCATGTTTGTATTATATTTGTATTGCTGAATTGTACAGCTCTGTGTAAATTTGTGGCGTTTTATAAATAAAATGATACATTCATTATACAGTACATATTCATATGGTATTCAAACACCCAAGTCAGTCGTAAGTGAATATATGAGGGAAAACAACGTTTATAATCACACCAAAGTAAACAAAAAAAATCAGTTAAATAGGCAGAATTGTATATTACTGAATACTAAAGAAAATACAATTAATAATAAAGTAAAACCCACCAAAATTTTATTAAAGGCTTTCAAATAAGGCTCCAATCAACATTGCTAACAGGCAGTAGTATAGGGGAACTAAAACTGATCAAACAATAGATAAAAGTACGCTGAATTGGTCAATGACAGATCCTAAGAGCACAGTCTATTAACAAATACAGAGTACAGAATATTACAGTTAGAAATGCACAATATATTTTTACTTACACCTGCAGAAAACTTACTTAATATAAGATAGCACCAGAGAGCAAACATCAGCAGTACTATACTCATGCTACTGCTGGTTGAGCAGCTGGGCTTCTTGTATAGCAGAATACAGAAGGTCTTCTTTGAATACCCATCATACCCCCAATACTTTGCAGTTTCCAGATTATTTGCAGTTGACATCTCAGTTATATCTGAAATCCTGAATAGTTCATAATATATACTCCAGAAACTGTGTAATATTTACCGTAAACATATATCTCAGATGCTGCAAAGTTCCCTCTTGGGACTCTATGCAGTTCTACTCTCAAACTTCTCTCTGATAAGGTGTATTTTTACCTTACCAGGCATAGCCCCATATGTTGTACATTTTCTTCCATATACATAATCACAGGTTTTCATCATTTAGATATATCCCAGACGTAGTACGTTTCCCCGTTAGATATACAAAAGGCATTTAGTTTAGTTTTTTCCTCAGAATTAACTACAGGTGCAGTGCAGTTAACTTTTTACTTCTATCCCTAGATGTACTGAAGCTTTGTCCATCACAGTTTGTAATACCAAATCCATGTGACAAAAGCCAGTTAATATCCTCAAGAAAGCCATACTTTGCCTACTGGTTCTTGTAATTTATATTCCTATCCCCATTGTCATGTATGCTGGAGAGATGAGAAATGTAATTTCAATACTTGTATGTGCTCATGTACATACGTAGAATTGACAAATATCTATCTATCTATCTGTCCATATATCTATATCTATCTATCTATCTATCTATCTATCTGTCTGTATATCTATATCTATCTATATATCTATCTATATATCTATATCTATCTGTATATCTGTCTGTATATCTATATCTATATCTGTCTATATATCTATATCTATCTGTATATCTGTCTGTATATCTATATCTATATCTGTCTATATATCTATATCTATCTATATATCTATATCTATCTATCTATCTATCTATCTATCTATCTATCTATCTATCTATCTATCTATCTATCTATCTATCTATCTATCTATCATGCCAGACTCTTTTGAACTCTAGTGAAATCACAATCTCTTACATTAAAAATACTCTTTAAATTTGTGCAGACATCTTCTTTCCTCTAGGCATAGAGGATATCCCCTTGTTACACTTACAGTTCTTGATATAAATAGATCAAATTAAAAATCACTGTGTTGATCCTTAAGATATGTATACACGGTTATTTTAGCTCTTTACTTCAGTCGCCTGCCTCTAAACTCGCTCAACCTCTACAATGTCTACTGGTGCCTGAAACCGTACACTCCATGTGCAGTGTGATTTGTCAAGTGGTGAAATAATGTTTTTTTATCAGATGTTGCATGTGTGTGTGCAGGTAGGGGGGGCAGTCTAAATTTCACACTGGGGCTGTTCATTTGTAGATACGTGCAATACATTGCGGTTAACACGTTCTGTAAACATCCAACCAGACTAGGGTAGCTGAAAATATATATATTTTTTTTCTTAATCGCTGAGGTTAAATGAAACTGCCTGCGGACTAATGAAGGCAAAATGCACTTATCAATGTAAAGAAATAATGCTCTTAGATGTCATGAAGTTTTCTTTATTATTTATCATTAACAGATGGTGATTTTCAGTAGTCTGACACACCAGCACTTTATTTTCATACATCTAAATCCTGTGGCCAAAGCCAAACAATTTAACTAAACAGTCTCAGCATGCACTGTGATTAAATCCATTGCACAGCTGCTTTGTGCTTGTTCGTAGCCATAGCATGGGGAGATTGTAAAAAGGTGACTTTAACTAGTATTATTTACAGTGCAAAGCAAATTTAGTTTCCCCTGGACATCCCTGGAGAATATAACCACATGCAACATGCAAGACTTTCTCATTTACAAAGTGACTTTTATCACAAGAGAGAACCAGTCAAAATAAAGAGATTTCTTAGTCTACAATTGGGTGAAATAAGGCCGTCTCGAGATCAGGAATTCCATAAACCTCACTGTATGCCCACAGGATGTGTAGGCTGATCACAGATGTCAAGATCACCGCAGATTATAATCTTTTCAATTAACTATTGGCAACTCCTAATTTTCCTTGTGAAAATCACTTGTCCTGACATGGAGTAAGTATGGCTTTTAGGTACAGTAGAAATTACCTCAAGAACAACAAACTATAAACATATACTCATAGCAACAGTGACACTTAGGGCGAAAGTGTCTCTTGGTCTTTCTGAGTTTATTGCGCAAGATCTTGCGGCATTCCCGCAGGAGTTTTTGGATTTTTCGATGGAAAAGAAGCCATACTATACATTAGTGGCATGGCTGCCCTTTTTATTGAAAAACTGAGATAAAAAAACAACAACTCTAGAACAAAAAAAAAAAAATTCAAAAACTCATGCAGGAAGAACGCAAGATGTCGCGCAATCGAGTCCTGAGTTTGTCTTTCCGACTTTATTCAAATTCGCCCTTGGGCGACAATTTACTAAACTCAAAATGGCCAATTTCGCCTTCTTGAGTACATCCCCTGTAAATTTCGCTGTTTGATTAGTAAATATCGATCGATGGAAAAGTAACGATCGATATTTATTTATCAAACAGTGAGATTTACAGGGGATGTACTCAAGAAGGTGAAATCAGCCTTTTCAAGCTTAGTAAATTTCACCCTTAAAGGAGAACTAAAGCCAGAAAACAAAAAAGGACTAAAAATATTTCTCTTAAACAGAGCCGATTGGTTACAGTCACAGCATGAGCTGTGCTATAATTAGCCGGCTCCCAATGCTTCCCCCGACGCCTCCTGCACAGCGCTGGCTCACCGAGAAGCTAGCGGGAAGCTACCAGGTTTCACCGTGGGGGAAAAATGGGTTAAACATCATCATTTTCATTGTGGGGGCCAAAGAGAACACTCCCCGCAATGAGCATGATGATGTTTGAAGCCGGTGAAACAACTGGCAGGAGCTGCGGACCGGCTTCTCAGGCAGCCAGCGCTGTGAAGAAGCATCGGGAGAAGCTTCGGCTGCCGGCTAATTACAGTACAGCTCATGCTGTGACTGTAATCAATCTGCTCTCTATAAGGCAAGTATTTTAACAGTCCTTTTTAATTTTTTTACTTCAGGTCTCCTTTAAAGTTAAAACATCCAAAATCTCTTAGGAGATTTTTTTTTTTTTTTGCTTCCATACAATCTTTGTAAGATTTATAATAAGCCCCCACAATTCATTTTATCCTACAGTAATATAAATTAGCTGATTCATTTTTTTGTAACGATTACACATCACAAATATTCAGTGAACCAAAACCCTGCATTGTGTTTAAATTGATACAAATACAATTGTCAGATTAAAAGTCTAATTTAGGGGGGAATTCACCAAAGTGCGAAGTGAGGTGAGGATCCTTCGCCTCACTTCACACTGACTGTTATTGCACTCGCTGATGTCCTGCACGCGGACATCAGCGAACGCTTTAAAGGGATTCCAGTCTCGGCGAGACCACTCAAGTCACCTCGCCGAGATTGAAATCCCTTTAAAGTGTTCGCTGATGTCCGCGTGCAGGACATCAGCGAGTGCATAACAGTCAGTGCGAACTGAGGTGAAGGATCCGCACCTCACTTCGCACTTTGGTGAATTCCCCCCTTAGGCACAATCTTTGTTGAATTCAATGTATCTCTGTATTATTAAACTGAACTTCATCCATCTGTCCAGCACACATTCCTCTCATCTTTTTCACCCTCTTATGCCATACCTATAAACTGTATAAATTCCATATCTATAAACTGTCAAGTATACAGCTTAACATGCTAACATTACAGTGGCATTCTGATTTTTTTTAAAGTGTATTATTGTTCAATTGCACTGCAGTGTTAATGTGTCTTACTTACATTTAGGGGGTTATTCACTAAGGTGCGAATTTGACTGTCAAATTCCCAAACAGCGGATTCCCATAGCAAATCCGCTACAATTTCCCCATTGTAAAGTCGGGACAATTTTTTAAAGTTAAGATTGTGACAATTTTCGCATAATAAAGTCCCGACTGTGACAATATTCTCATTATAAAGACGCGACTGCGACAGTAGCAGCCTATGGAGACTGTCTTCATCTGGCGAATTCGCACCTATCTGCAACAATTCGGACTTTAGTGAATAACCCCCTTATACTTAGCAAGCAGGGCAAATCAGAAGGACCAGTTGGATGGTTTCAAATAAGCATTTTAAAGCTACAGGGCGGCGTTTTTTTCCCTGCCTTTTTTGAGATTACAAAATGAATGTCAGTGTGAAAACGCAGTACATTTTTTACACAACCGTTTCCTATTCCTATTGAAACTAATCTAGTCACATAAAATACGCCACATTCCCTGCACTCATAAAAATTGCGCAGGCAGCTTTCTAGTGTGAACACTCTTATTCCATTAGCATTGTTCTTTATGGATTTTCTCTGTGTATTTTTGCTGGAAATTTTTTTTTTAAATACACTGCACATAATATGCTACTGTCAAACTAGCCTAAGGCCAACGTTGAACCCTTTCAATGTATTGCAGCAGCAGTTAACCCAATTTACATTAACATGATTTATAGGATTGTCCATTCAACGGTCTCTTCTCTATCAGTCCCCTTCTCCAGAGTCATTTACCTTCCCTCCTACAAACACCACTACCACTTGTCTATAATAGACCCTGTGCTAGTATTATTACTACATATTGCTTATCAGTATATTGCTTATGATATGTATGATCAACGAGTAAGACATACATCAAACAAACCTACTTGTCTCACACACTTATTCAGACTGCTGCCATACTGGCCTGTTTCATAAATAGTTACACCTCTAATACCACAGCTGACCCTCCTTATCACTACCCTGCAGCAGAATAGACCGCTCCAGCTGAACTGACCCCACTTTTCTTTCTCACCAAGGGGGTGTAGCGAGGATTGCTAGGACTGGATCAGACATTTTCAAAGAACACTGCTCTTTAATGGATTCAGGATAGACAGGAACACGACTGGAAATATAAACATGGCAGAAAACACAAACACAGAGTTAAAATGGGAACTGGAAAAACATAGGTTAACAAAAGCGAACCAGATCCCATTACACCAAAAAATGTACTAGATGTAGAAACACAGGTGCCATGTGTAGGAGCACACGGGACAAGAAGGTACATCACAAGGAAGCGCCAGGTGTACAAACAGGTGCAGGTACAGACTCAGGAACAGAAGCAGATCCAGGAACAGAAAGCCATGGGAACCGGGAAGTCACAGGGGAACTGAAACAACCCAGGCCCATATGCCAGGAACAGACTCAAGTACAGGAACAGATTCAGGAAGAGGAGCAGGTACAGGAACAGGATGCCATGGAAACTGGGCAGCCATAGGGGGACAGAAGCAACCCAGGCCTGTAGGCCAGAAACAGACTCAGGAACAGGACACTCAGGATACAGGTACAGGTGCAGACTCAGGAACAGGACACTCAGGACTCAGGTACAGATTGGTAAAAGTGGATCCTCAATACCACAGCGGGAGTTGGCACTGGTTAACACCAAGACGCGGAGTCTAAGGTGGGCCAGGTCTTTACCCTGAAAGGGGGGGGTATGGCCTTTGTGACAGGCACCTCTCAGGTCACAGCACTCAGAGTAACCTCCCACTGGTGGCAGCTGGATAGACTCACATGGAACTCAGATGGATTCTTGGAACAACAGAACTATAACGTAGAGAGCATAGAAGTGCAGTATAACAACAGTCACTTGCAGCAATCCTGGGCACATGTTGAACTGTAACACACAGCACCCATTAGTAGCAGCTCAGAAACAGGATAGACACTGCATGGACACAGCTCAGGAACAAAGATAGGGTCCTTCCTCTGGTGATGTTAATAAGTTAATGATCGAGCACTGGTGAAGGCAGTGCTCAGTCTTTTGAGTTTGCCCCTGCTGATATCATCCGTGAAGTCAGCGGCTCCTGATAGGCTGATCCAACCCAAAAGAGCTGGGGAGAGCCGTGTCTCTGCAGCACCTGCCAGTATTCAGCCGGCAGAAGTAATAAGCTAAAGCAAGCACTGCTCATTACAGGGGGTTATTGGCTAAAGTCCGAATAGTCACGTAACAGTCTTAATCTGCATCTATTTGCCGCTTCCTAGTATTGAGAAAACTCTGCAATGTGGTGAATACAGGACCAGTTTTGATGCTTCTGATGGTAATAGACTGACAAAGCTCTTCCCATCAGTTTGCGCGCACATGCACAGGTAATTTGCCTATTGAACAAATGGCCGAATCTGTCAAAGTGGTGAATTAGGATAGAGAAGCAGTTATAAGGACGTGGTGATATATAAAAATGCATGTAGTATTAACTTATACACAGTTAATGGGATATGGTGAAGATGACATCACTGCTCTTCCTTGGTCAAATTCACATGACATCGCATCCTGCTACTATTCAACTGACTGTTGAATACTGTCACCTGACTGGCTGTTTACCAAGCCTATTCAGCACTTAGTCAATAAGGAGAAGCAAGTTCTTGACTTCCCCAGTAAAGCTAAGAAAAAAGAAAGAAGAAAGAAGAAGTTTACCAATTCCAAATAGAAAATACTAAGAAAAAAGGTGACAATGTGGGCCGATCCTTGACAACATGACCGCTAAGTCACATGCGCCTTTTGAACCAATAGGAGACGGTCCTCACATGGAGCTGATCACATGCACTCTGTCAGCCAACCGGGGGGAAGCCAGAAGCAGGTACGATTTTACTATTTAAACCCAATATATTTTAACTTGTTTCTGAGCCATGACTAAGCACTATGCGTGAAACGCGTAGGCCCGAGTTTTTTGCATTTTAATCATTTTATGACCCATGTGGATTTAATAAAGAGCTAATTTTATTTCACGATTTGGAGTGCCGGAAATATCGTTTTTTCAAGTGATTCCCCAGTAAAGCATCAGAAACTGATATGAAGTGAATTCGACAGGTGCCTTTGTACTTTAGTCAAAAACCCTGATTGACTGGTTACCCCATACTGACTTGCTGCAAAGTAGGACTTCCTGGTACAGGATTACTTCCCACAGTAGCTCATTAACCTTTCCATTACCTCTTTACAAAGCAGTAAACTCCCTTTGCTCTACAAAAAGTATTTACCCCCCTCACTCTCAGCCCTCTGGAAGTCAGTAACTTCCACAACATTAAAGGGTGAAATTGACAAAAGTCAAAAACTATTTTTTCAAATTTTTCTGTGAAAATGGCCATTTTTCACAGCAAAAAGGTTGAAAATCATGTTTTTGATTCTTTCACTTCCAATTTTCAGTCCTTTTTTTCCACAAAAATTGGCAAAAGGGTCAAAAACATAAGTTTTGACCTTTTTTCCCATTTTTTCCCCCATTTTCTGCCCACTTCTAGGCTGTTTTCATGGCAAAAAATGGCTGAAAATTGGGATAAAAAAAATGGTCAAAAACATAATAAATCATTTTTGACTTTTGTAAATTTTGCCCTAAATCTATTTTTAACCCCTCCTCCAAAGTCCCAATTAGCTTTGATAAGTGTTGGACTGCTCTGCTGGGACATGGGGAGAAGTCCAGGTGGGCTCCAAGCTTTGAGTGGGGTCCTCAAGCAGGCCCTTCTGGTAAGCTCCCGGAGACCAGCTCGAAAGGGAAGAGCTTCTCCTTCCTTTGAGTGACATCAGTCAGTGAGTTGGGTGACTGAGTGGGTCATCTGGGTTTTTGGATTCCCTTCCAATCTGCAGCAGAAACCCGGGCCACTTTAGGTCAACTTCAGTGTCGTCAGAAGTCTCCAGTTTCTTGTTAAGGGTAACATGGTAGGCAAATCTGCCATCTGGACACTGAGCAGTACAAAAATGGTACTGTTACAGATTGTTCCATTTTGTTCTTGTGTTTTTGTTTTTCACTTATATTGAATTTCACAAGCGGAACTGAGACAAGCCCACAAGACAACATACTTGTATTTAAATTACAGTTCAAACAATAATTTACTCAATCTAACCATTCTTGTGCATTGTCGACCATTTCAAAGCATTTCAAATTTTTTGGATTGAAAATATACTTTATTATAACATAAAATATACAAAATCAATACATTGTCTTCAAAGCTGAGCTAAAAATAGAATTTGAAAAAAAGTAACAAAATAAAACTCATTGGAAAATATCACCACTTGGTAGGTTGGGGAAGAGATTTGCTTTATGGAGTCATAACCAAAGACCAAAGAGTTTCATATGTTTCAAGGTCATTAAGTAGACTGTAATTCAGTTGTTTAGAAATGGAAACTTAGCTATTTTCTGTATGATATTTTTGTGGGGAGCATGTTTGTTCATTGATTCCAAATGGTGATAATTGTGGGTAAAGTCTGCCACACATGCTAAGTAGTACCTTCATCTGCATAACCTCTAAAACATAAAAGACTTATGTATAGAATAAAGCTTTTTGAAGCCTTGATAGAACAAGACATATGCAATGCAATAGTTTGATAAAGATTTCCATTGAAGTGGAAATATATATCAGAATTTAATTGTTAATGGAAAGTACACCGTACACAGTGTACAAAGTACAAAGATGATGTTAACCCCACAATAGCCTTATGTTTTAACATAAGCTGTGTATACAGCATATTGGTTCAGTCTGGTCTTTGTTAGGATTTGCCATGTTTTCTAAGTATTGTACCTAAAGTAGAGGAGAACCTGCTGGTGTACAGATGTTGAAAACATACCTCAGATCATTAAAGTGATCTTGTCTATGTGTCCAGGGAAGTTAAGCAAAACAATATGCATCTTCATGTTTTACTTTGATATTTAGATTTGACATTATGCTCAGATGTCATCGGCATAACAAGGACAATGAAAAGCCAACAATGAGACCTTGCACCACTCATGAACGCTGGGACTTCCTTATTTATGAATGTTTGTTGTTGAAAATAAAAGTTTTATGTTTTTCAGAATAACGTGTTGGAATCCCAGAGAAAATGAAATAGTTCTGAATACGGATAAAGCCAATTTTGACCATTTCAGTTTGTTTCTCTTGTTTGGTTTTTTTTTGTATTATTTTTCCATTTTCCAGGACTTTCCAATTCTGCTGATTTATATGGGGTTGTAAAGAAATATAAATCAATAAATATTGATCAGTTGAAACCGGCACACTTTTTACAGTATTTTCAGTGAGGCTCCCCCTTCCATTTCAGATTGATATCAACATTTTTTTCCGACAGTAATACATTTTCAACTAAAGCGAAGCGACACGACCAACTCCTTAGGGAATCATTGGTTTTTGGCTGGGTAACACTTTTGTGAGATAAAATGTAACTTAACGGCTTTATAAATAGGTTAATGACTATATCCATACATTACCGATATTTCACTAACACAACTTGTAGAACTTTTATAAATTTCGCCCGATAACGTAATGTATGATAGAACCGTCAGTTGTCAGAACAGACATATTAATTGTCTTGGTAACACTTCAATATGTCTACATCTTCTCATTAAACAACACAACCCACGCGGGGAAAAAAATGTTGTAGAAATACTGGAAATTTATTTTGGATACAACATGTTGAGTTTTATTTGATTAAAATATATGTTTGTTTATTTTAAATACAAACACATGCTTCTGCTTAATCTATATTAGTACATTTTTTTCAATTCAATTTTTTTAGAAAAACTCTATAGCCCTCCAAATAATATTTCCCTTGGTATATCTGTGGAGAAACTGCTTAAAAAGGGGGCAATCCTTGAAAATTGAGGTATGTTTACCATACCCAGTAATTATGCATACTGATGAGATGGGTACTATACCTGCTCTAAGGGTTTCTATGCCATTTCACTTGTTAGAAACACAAGTATATGATGGTAACGCAAGCTAAGTATATTTTTCCATCTCCTCTTACAACCACATAAACCCAATATATAGAAAAAAAAAAACAGGGCATAATCAATCATTTAAAACCAAAAATGTATTAAGGTATAATTGACAAAGAGCAGATAGTCCACGTGCCGGATCCTCTTAAAGTGTGTGTATTGGAAGATATTATTTTTGAATGCACAGATGAAAACTGGTCACTAAACACTAACAAAGCAATATCCTTTTATAGGATAAATTTCTTAGATATGTTGAGTCAAAGATGTCAACGCCTGCACTATTTAGGAGTTGTTGAGATCAACATGTTCAATACTGTAGCTTAACAGGATCAGAGTAAACCTGACTCAAATGAGCCAAGAGGGAAGGGCTTATGTGCCTAACCCTAAAGGGCTACAATAGAATCCTATCTAAGAGAGGTTTCTGTGGGACAATATAGAAATTATTATTGGTCTATATCGTTTTACAATAGAGCTTATAACCTACAGGTATAGATAGACCAATTTGTCTGTTCAAACACTGTAAGATCTTGTGATTACATTTCTTTTAAAGAAGTCCTTTTAAATGCATATTGTATATATGTATATAGACACATATGTGCTTATACCCACAAAGACAAACATATTTCTTTCTTCATATTCAAGAGCAGTTTAACAAGCCTGAAACCAGCTGCACATGTATGAAAGCCCTCAAGGGAGACTCAACTTCAGAAACCTTGGCATTATCACAGCCTTCAAAAATATTGCTTATTTGCCCCGTTGCTCAATTCATAGGAACCCGCTGTGACACAGATGCTTTATAGAAGAACATTCAGTCACGTAACTCATATTAACAACCCAAGCATGCTTATAGCACCAGTATCCCTGTACTAGAAGGAAGAATAATGAAACCTTTCACACGTTGGATTTATAGGAGGCCAAGCAGTGGGCCCAAGCATTTTTTCCCTGTATTAACTTAGGTTTTACAGTTTCTAATTGCTGTGTGAAGCATATGTGTCACCATTAGATCCCATAA
This sequence comes from Pipa parva, assembly GCA_019650415.1. Classification (NCBI taxonomy): domain Eukaryota; kingdom Metazoa; phylum Chordata; class Amphibia; order Anura; family Pipidae; genus Pipa; species Pipa parva. Next base: position 17,640 of record WMED01005058.1, read on the forward strand.
AAGGAAGGACTGGGTTTGCAAAGAATGTGTAAATCCTATAAGGTGGGAAAGGTGTTGGATGCATGATTAGACTTAAATAAGAAACTGGTCTTTTCTCTTAATAACATTTTAGCTAATAAAACTTGTTATTTAGTGTGCCTTTCATAGTTTTAGTGTTCTGTATAAACACATTCCGGCACATATTTAGAAATAAGTTTACCATACATAAAAAAAAACAAAAAAAAAAACTTGTAGTGCTTTTAGAGACTCTTATTGGTTAGTGTGCGTAAAAAGAATAAACGTGCCCGTGAACTTCTAGAAAGTAATCTAATTTTATTTATTATTACAGTATCTAACCAATCTTGTCAGATTAGCATTAAGAAGTTCTGACTTGGAGGCTAAAATTTACCATGCCCATTTCCAGGGGGCAGACTGGAAGATTTCTCAGGGCATCAGTTTTTAGTGGAACACTGCCAACCGAAGTCCTATGGCTGCCTACCGGACCCACCTACCAAATTGCTGCTTACCTTGCACAGACCTGCCTATTCTGCTGCCCCATAGTATGGTTTAATCAGATGGGACTGGGAAGGAGGTGAAAAGCGCGAGAGGAGAATATCCTCGATTATGTGATTGGCTATGCAGATGGATGGTGCGCTGATGTTGTTGTTGTTATTTTTTAACAAAATGGAAGAAATGGAAACAGGTGACCCACCTGTTAGTTTAGTTTAACTACCCAAGATTTTTATTCACCACAACATGTTTGGGGTTGAGCCTTTTTATTTTTTTGCGGAAGAGTCTATCAGTTCTGCAGGTAAGGTTTTTTTTTTAACATAAAAAGATTGTTGAAATGCGATGGTCTGTCAGTAAAGCATTACTGTTTGTTTTGGGACATGGTTGCCGAATGTATTTATGAAGCGTACAAAGTCTGTCTTAGAAAAACATATGTTATCTAAAGGCGTGAGAGAAAGAATAGTTGGTTTCATTGATAGGAAAATATGAACAATGTTACATCCCAGAGACCTATTTGTTTACTTAATGTTGTTTATAAGATTTTAGCAAAGATTATTGTAAATAGATTATGACGTGCAATTGGTGAATGGTTGGTGAGGAACAAATGGTGTTCTGTGCATGGTGATCGGGGGTATCTGGCTTGTTTAAGGGTTAGATTGTGGTATTCCCATGGGAAAAGGTAGCAGTAATGAAAACTCATATGATAGGGTTGTGAGTGATTAAATGATTGAAAAGATAAATGTGGGTAAACATAAATTGAATGCGGGTAAAATTGTTTGTAAAGCATTTGATGAATGAAGTTAGATCTATAGATGAGAATAACCGGTCGACGAAGGTGGAATTGAGATTTTGGGTGTTATTTTTGGAAATGTAGAGTGAAAGTTGTGAAAAGGTAATTGTAAAAAAAAAAAAATGGATTTGGGGTTTTAGAGAACAGAATTTTCATTTAAAAACAATGCTTATACTAATGTAGCTGTAATTAGTAAATATAACCTGCACCTGACAGATAATTACATAAAGTAATTAGATTACTTTTCATTTTCATGTGCAGTGGCTCAGTGGTTAGCACTGCTGCATTGCGTCGCTGGGCTCTGGGTTCAGTTCCACCCTGGACTTCATCGCAATGGAGCTTGTATGTTCTCCCCGCACCTGCGTGGGTTTCCTCCGGCCACTCCGGTTTCCTCCCACAATCCAAAAACATACATCTGTGTCTGTCTATGTGTGTGCGACTTAATTGGGAAACTAGATTGTAAGCTCCATGGGGCAGGGACTGAAGTGAATGATGAATCTCTGTAAAGCGCTGTATAATATATCAGCCCTAAATAAAAAATAAAAAAAGTGACAGCATGTAGAAATCAAGATTAATAGTGAAATGTGTCCACGAAATGGATGTAAACAAACCAAAAGTACTGTTCATCTTTTCTAGAAATGTAACTATGTCAAATAGTTATAGGGGATCATGGAAAAAGGATTTCAATAATTTGCTGGTGTTGATATGTTAACTTTTAATTTGAATATGAAAGATCTGTGGTTAACTGTGAATTGTGTAAAAGAGATTTTATTGGTTGTAATGTTTTCATTTTTGTGTGTTCGATATAGATGTTTGTGTAAACAAGGAAACCTATTTTTCTATAGGTTCTATAGGTTCTATTGTGATTCATTTTAATGTGTGGAATAATTATGGGGTTTTTTTCCAGTATTTCTGAGACTCAGGGGGTTTTTCACTAAGGTCCGAATTGGTGCGTATTGGTGCGAATTCGGCAGATAAAGACTGCTACTGTCACAGAGAATATTGTAGCAGTCGCGACTTTATTATGGTTAAATTGTCGCAATCTTAACATTAA
>WMED01005059.1:0-18308 GCA_019650415.1 Pipa parva
GTTCTCAACCGCACTTCCAGAACGAATTGTGGTTGAGAACCAAGGTATCACTGTATATAACTACTAAATAAATATTTGCTGTCAATCAGATAACTATTTACATTTCACATCTGTATCGGAGTAAAACTGCTAATGAAAGAGTCATGACAACCCTACTGATATCACTTATTCCAATGCTGCATATTATTCTAAGAAGAATAGCATATGGCATTTTAATAATACTCCAAAATCATCAAAAATAAGGAAAAACATGCTTATTGTAAGTTTGAATGAACACTGGAAAGCCCAATTTACCATTTTGAAATGAAACATGGAAATTGATATAGACCAGCACAGTTTTATACCAAACATATTCTCGGTGAAAGGAGATAAAATGTATAGTTAAAGACAAAATGTGCGTGAATATGAAACATAAAGCATACCGTCACTATGAAAATCAAGGGAGGCAAGAGATAATTACAAAAGTCAGCATTTAAAATGGTTAGAGCGTCATTGGTTGCAAGACTTTATAACAACACAGATACTATATTACTAGAACCGAGTCAATGGGACTGAATCGCAGGGTGAAGGAATACAGTAATCTGTACTGCCAAAAGAGATGATAATGGATGTTTGAAATAAATAAAATAGTAGAACAGTCCTTTAAACAGCGACCACAGGTACAAAAAGATGTACAACATATTAAACAAATGCACTGGTAAATGGCTGAATGGCTAAAGTTGTATACAAGTATAAAATGTGCAATTTAAAACAGGTTATTTAATTGGACTTTAAGTTGTTTACTTTGTTTCTAGCAGATCATATTTCTCTGGACTGGTGGATTTTATAATATCAGGGTCTAATAGGAGTGAAGTATAAACTGAGCTCAATTTCTCTGCAAGAAAATTCATTTTTTCAACTTTAGCCATGCATCTAGCAAACTGATATAAAGACCAAATCTATAGACTACTGTAAAATCCCAGAATAAAGCACAAGACATCTTGAGTTTTCTAATATGCGCTGTTTTAATTCACCAGACAACAGAAAGACAATGCCAATTTGCAGGAAATGGCTTATCTATAGAAGGGTTAGATATTCTCCTACCGCTTTTTTTATATATCTAAAGTTTCTTGTTCATCTTTAGTGAATAAACCCCTATACACTGGCTAGTTCATTCACTGTGACCCATATAGATTCCTGCTGTCAAGCGGTCAAATTATTGTGGGTCTGGCAATTGTAGGTACACCTGGAGATAATGCCATTTACTTACAAATATGACATGCCAAGCAATGTGTCTATGTTTCAAGAAAAGAACTACACCACACATCCTACTGCATATATGAACTATGGAAAAAAAAAATCTCTGTAAAATGCTGGAAGTTACTGTAACTTACTTTGAGTGTTTTTTAGCTGAGTTGGTCCAAGGGTAGCTGTATAAAAAAGAAGTCCCATTTTGTTTGTGTATTTGGGCACATAAATAAAAAATCACTACAATTACAGACTTCCTAATTGTCAAAATATTCACCAAGAAATGAGGTAGATGAGGTCATATGATCAGCAGAAATACAATGATGGGCAATGGAACTCATTTATTGGGATGTTGTAAAACAAGCATTACAAATAGAGTTTAAATTGATCATTTTTACTGTTGTTACATGGCTCTGCACCATTTATGTAGAACAAATATGTCAAACCTTATGTGTCCTTATGTGTTCTTTAGAAGCCTTGTACTCTATCTCTTGATGCACAATATAGCTTTTTGTTGCCAACCTTACCATGGGTTTTTTGATTATTTTAGATAGTTATTTGCTCTGATGAATTTTACATGATCAAAATATGTCATGTCAGTGAGTAGGTTATATTTCTGAACCTCACTTTCTATTTGTGATACTCAACCGGTTGACCAACACGGTATAAAGCAATGATTTATAATCGGCCCAAGGTAAAACATCTGCTTGTTGTGCTTATTAATAATTAGTTTATTTTTTAATGACTACATATACAAATTTTCCTCAAGTTAAAGCCTTCTGGAGCTGAACTGCACCTACATTTATCTGACTATGCAGATGTGTGAATTAAAATTCCCCATTACTGCATCTGAGAATCATTCAACCCTGAACTCTGCTCACCCACAAGACAACACTGAATGGAAATGTTGGAAAAACACATGATTAGTTAGACAATCAACTGACATCTAAATAAGAGTGTTTTTCTTATATAGCATGTCCCTGAAAAAGAAACATGCCAATGCAAAGGTCACAAGCCAGCATATGTTGTGGTATGGGGGAGTTGGTATTAATGCAAATGGCACAAGTAACTTGCATAAATGTGAAAGTTCCGTTTATCCTGACGGAAAAGGATACATTTCTAGCAATACAATGCAGGTGCAAGACTGGCCTGACCATTAGTAAAAAATGACCAGTGTCTGATTTTACTCAGAAATTCATAAAGGTCGTTATTGTTCCTTTGCTTTGATCATGATGTAGGCTTTTCCAAAAAACTCAGTAATCAAACTGCAGTAAGGCAGATATCCCAAGTGGACTATAAGGACTTCCACTGAGCAGAAGGGCATATATATATATATATAGGGATGTCTTTTTATTCTCTAAGGACAGTGTCCCAATGTGTGCATCATGGCCCCATTTAACATTTCTTGGGATGGTAAAATCTTTTATTGATGGGAGTGCAGTAGGGAATGTGTAGCAAAGACAGTTAAGGCTTGCTACACACCTTTAGTTTATTATATGGCTTCTCAAATCCAAAGGGAAACCTCCATATTATTTCTAAAGTTCCTTTATTTTAGCCAATGGGACATCTCTTGTGTTCTATCAGGACTTTCTCAGTCCTTGGGGTTTTTTAAAGCCTACACTGATTGCTCGGCAGCTATGTGAGTCACTTTCTTTCTGAAAACTAATTAGTTTTTGGACTCTAAAAGGACCCTTATTCATTAGAGGTCTCTTAAGAAAGGGAGAGACAGAGGAAAGTGAGGAAGAAATAGAGAGAGTGAGAAAAGGCACAGTGAGTACTTGGCTTGGGAGGTTAAGATATTTACTTTCCCACTAATTCTGTTTAAGAAATATAAGTAATTATATTGGGCAACAATACCAGCCACCGAAATATGCCAAAATAGTAACATTGCCCTTTCTTTTGACGTCATGCTTATTGTCAGTATGGAGCCATGAATCTAGAAATACATATTTATAGTGACATCTTCTCCTTTAAACAGATCCATATAAAGTCATCACTTCATTTTAATACACTGATTCCGAACAATTTCTCTACAATATGTCTGCTATTTGCCTGACGATGCACAGAAATCACTACATGACCATTTGCATAATTGCAATGTGAATTTTCCATTCAGTAAATATATACAATTGACTTTGATTTTGCAATGGCCGAATGAAAATGAATGGTCACAAATTAATTTGGAGAGGTGGAAATACTACCAGTAAACCAAAAGATTAATTAATGTGTATAACAAACACTAATAATTAGGCACATTTATTAAGGTTTTCCAACACAAACTTAGTTTATGCCTTTCTCAATCACAATCCTTACATGTTTTCTCCACGTTTGCCACAATACTTATTTTGTTATTCCCCTTGCTCTGTTTTCTTACCCTTTAAGGGTAACAACAAAAAAAGGGTTAAGTATTGTGGCACCAGCGGATAAGCACCAAAGTGAAAGATGTTACAACCCAGGAAATTTTCATTAGCAAAACCTTAATAAAGATCCCTCTGTAGTGATGAATCGAAGATATCGCTAAAGCAATAAATGACGTGAGCAAATAAATTGAAAGAGGAACATCAGTTGTATGAGACCCCAGAGAACAGGTCATTCAAGTGGCAAATGATGAAAAGCAAGAAACTGGACTGTGTAAGTGACCAAGCAAATACACTAATGTGAGGATATGATGTACAGCCCAACAGCCCAGCCAGATGCAGGGTAAATTGAGCAACATTGTTTAGGTTAGGGGCCTTTACAAGGAGAGATTCTAATGTTGATATGCTATATGTGAAAAGTAGGAAAGTCATTAATTATGCTATAAATATATTTGGTAATGAGTCTGCAGAGTGAGAAAAGTACATACAAAGAAAAATAACAAAGAAGGGCAGGTTTGGAGGGAGGGGAAGTGCGAATGATTCAGGGAAACCATTACAGGACTAATTAATCTCAATGGAGAAAACAGAAGTAAGCCATGAAATCATCTGGGGAACACCTTGCAGACAGATCAGTAACTGCAGGAGAAGCAGAGGCTGCAACCCACACTGGAGCTCTGGGATCTGAGGTGACACAAACAATACTGTCTTTCACCAGAGAGGTCTCCTGAACAGAGGACGAGGAATATCATATAAGAGGTACAGGTATGAGGTAAAGAGGTGAACATACCAAAGGATGAAGCTATTAGTAACTGTTTAGCCTCCCAGATAACCTTACATTTGACTACATCGACTCTCTTTTGCCATGCGATAAACTGTTAACTTAAAGTCAACTTACACAACAGGCATTTGTGTAGAACAGTGGATTTGTTTTCAAGCATGAGCATTGCGGCGGCTCAGCAGATAGCACTGCAGCCTTGCAGCACTGAGGTCCTGGGTTTAATTCCACCCTGGACTTCATCTGCATGGAGTTTGTATGCTCTCCCTGCACTTGCGTGGGTTTCAATCCAAAAGCATATATGTGTGTGTGTGACAAAATAGGGAAAACTAGATTGTAAGCTCCATGGGACAGATGTGAATGATAAATCTCTGGAAAGTGCTGTGTAAAATAGTAGCGCAATATAAGAATGAATAATATGATTTCATTTTCATGTCACATACTCCTATATACAATTTCCTCATGCATTTTAGCTATAATAGAGGTGACTTTTACAGGTTTTTATTTAATTGGGAAAAACTTTGTAGATCCCTTTTTAAATATAGTTAATGAATTTTCCTTTGGCTAATCTATTGTCACTAGGGATTCTTTAATAATCAAGAATAACCAAACTTAGATGTTTTAGGACTCCTGGATAACCTCATTTAGTTCTGATGACTTGTCAACATTTACTTTGTGTAACTTTTTTACATCATATCCACACATAGCCACTGTGGATTCTCTGTAATTACATTCATGCAGTTTCCACACATAGCCACTGTGGATTCTCTGTAATTACATTCATGCAGTTTCCACACATAGCCACTGTGGATTCTCTGTAATTACATTCATGCAGTTTTCCCATTGGACACCTTCCACAGCTCTTTTGGATATGCATAGATGGAAATTGCATACAATAAGTTTGCCTTTTCTCTGTCCTCAGTGACCAACAGAAAGAATCCATCTTTTAGAGAACTTACACACTTAAATTGGAGGTAATTCAGGAAAGTGCAAACTCACCTTGCGATGCTTTGCATCAGCTCACCGAGACTGGTACGCGCTCCCTGCTCTCCTGCACGCTGAGATCAGCGAACGCTTTAAAGATACTTCGGCAAGGCGACTCAAGTGGTCGCAAGGTGAGCTGAAGTACCTTTAAAGCGTTCACTGATCTCCGCATGCAGGAGAGCAGGGAGCGCGTACCAGTCTCGGCGAGCTGATACGAAGCATCGCAAGGTGAGTTCGCACTTTCCTGAATTACCCCCTTAGACTTTTTTCTTTTTGATATTTAAATATTTTTAAAAAAATGGAATTTGGCTTACTTTGTAGCATAATTTGCACATTATTGTTTATTTTGCCTGCATGATTTCTTCTTTGCAGATTTAATTATATTTTTCTTTTAAATGATGAAAATGGTTCTTCTGATTTATGTCTTACATACACCCTTTTTAATCATTATTCTTGCTCTTTATTTTCTATTTATCTCCTCTTTCCTAGTTTTCTATTTTTACTTCATTACTTTGTTAGAATATTACTTACAAGGCAATTGTTTGTAGGCTAGTGAATAAAATACAAAACATAACTCATTCCCACCCTAAGTATGCCTTTATGTGTCTCCCATCTTCTCTTAATCTAATTGTTTCTTTTTATTGTTTCCTTATGTATTGTGTGGCGGCAGTTTGTGGTGCACTACATGAGAGAATGTAAAGGTTTTATTGTTACTGTATTCTGTAGAGTATTACAATAAAAAGATTGGATAATGAAGTGTTGACCGAAATACTAAATAAGGATGTAATGCAATGATTACAATGTTCTGTGCACCTGCAGCTCATCAGCAATCCAATCAGATGCAAGCTAACAGACCCTGTAGAGTCCAAGAGGCAGTTCTTTGGAATTTTTCAAAGAGAGGTTACAATAGAAGTGAGCTTTCAACTATCACAGTCCAAAACAATAACATAGGGGCATTTTTTCTAAGAGAGGTTACAATAGAAATGTACCGTATAACTGTATTATCTAGATAAATAATTTTGTATCTAAGAGCTTTCATCTATCATAGACCAAAACAATAACATAGGGGCATTTTTTCCAAGAGAGGTTACAATAGAAATGTATAACTGTATTACCAATATACAGTACATAATTTTGTATCAAAGAGCTTTTCAACGATCATAGACCAAAATATGAATATAGGGGCATTTTTATTAAAGTGTGATTTGTCCCAGAGATGTGTTATTTCCCAAGAATTAGACACTTTGCAAACCTTGCATAATCAGCAAACATCCTTTTTTTGTGATGTAGCAAATTTCATCACAGTTCATAATATTATAGCGAATACTGTATGTATTTATTCACCACTATACATCTATTTGAGGCAAATTTGTGGACAATAAAATAGAAAAAGTAGTAGTCATTTACTTTTAGTAGTTTGCAGTCATTTGCTGTTAGTAGTCAGGTGATATTTTCTCAAATGACAAGTGGCTACATGAGTTACTGTAGATATTCTCTGCCTTTGAAATGTATGTAAAAATTTGTACTTAAAAAAAATGTATTTAAATTTCTAGGAGTGATGCAAAAATTCTGCAATTTTATATTGCATTACTGATAATAAATGTTATACACTTGTAAAAAAAATGTTCTTGCTAACACCACATATTGCAGTTCCCCCAACAAAGCTTATTTGCAGGCTGCCATCCCTTTATGGAGATGACTGAGATATGTTCTATGGAATATCTATCAATGATTGAACTTGCATGGCAAAATTAATTTGTGACTGTCACTCTGTAGTATAGAGATTCAGTTGTGCAAATTTACTATTTAATGATTTTCTAGTGGAGCAAATTTCACAAATTGTCACAGCAATTTCTTTGCATAGTCAGGCAAAGTGATGTCATCATTACATGGAACTGTTTAAATGAGACAGTGCCACCGTAACAAAGGAAATGTCACCATATGGTCACAGTTTGGTCAACGGTATTGTTTATGAAGAATAGTCATTTAAACTGTAGACAATTCCTAGCTCATGTTGACACTCTGGAGGTTATTGACCAAAGTCAAAATTGTTGCATAAAGGTGTTAATTCGCCAGCTAATGACAGTCACACACTACCAAATAGACGTGGCCATGACTTCATTATGAAAATATTGTCTCAGTCATGACTGTACAGTGGGAAGCCACTCTTTAGTCAATAAGGAGTAGAGAGTCAGGGCGTAGCCTCCTGAAGTAATGAGAATTCACTTCAACAGTCCAATTCTAACTTTAGTCAATAACTCCCCCAATCTTCACATTTTTTAAGACTTTTGAGAGGAACAGCAAAAAGACACAAAGTGGATAGTAAATTTGTGACCAGTGTATAGTCATGAACTGTGAAGCAATTCAGTACAGGGCAAAAAAATAATGACCTTTGCTGAATATGAAAAGTTGGAGAAGTGGTAGATTGTCACAAAATCTATGGGACAATTTACACTTTGATAAATGTGCTTCTGATGTTTATAGATTTAATTTAATCACAGTTTGAATTGCAATGTTTAGACATAACTAATGTGTTGGCAATACTTCAAAAAAAGAAAGTTGAAAAATATATTTCTAGCCAATAAACCTTACTTTGGCATTGCAGATTCTTTAACTCGATATTTATAGATCAATTATTTTTTGATTTTATAAACTCCAGCCAAGATCTTATTTATATCGCAGCCTAATAGGGAAAAAAATAAATAAATCTTTTTTGAAGCAATAAAGAACAATCACCTCAACTTGATGAGAATCTTAAAGGATTTTGAAATATATGGGACGCATGATTATTATTTCCAAGAGGACCCCACATTGGTAATTTTGAAAGAGCCTAAGTGGGCAATTTAGATGCTGTGTTGTTGATAATAAGGGTAGGTCGTGTAGGTCATACCAGGAAAAAGCACTTCACCCTCACAACCTATTTTTTCTTTTGAAATATTTCTATCACAATGTAAACTTGTATTAAAGTTCTCATCACAATTACAGAGACAATCTAAGTATTTTAGGGAGACAAATGTAAGGCAATTCTCACTGGGGAATATATACAAATTATCCTCTCCGAAAGGAAAGCGACTGTCACACTAAATTATCACAATGTACACTGGAACCTAAAAAATAAGAAATATTCTATTAAAATATTCTATATAGACAATAAACAGAATACTTATTTAGCTGTTATATCTCTTTGTGTCAAGACTGATAACTGTTGGTATAAAACATTTTACTAGTTGGGATAAAGATATACATGTCAATGCAGAATAACTATGGAACTGCACACTGGATATCATAAGTTCTGAAACAGCCTCATACAAGTCCAAATAACTGGATTGCAATAGGAGGTTATAGACCCAAAGTCAGAGCTGCAAACTGAATAGCAGAACAGCCTCGTGAGCCATTTAGTTGCTGTGGTCACCTCCAAATGTTCCTCTGTGTTCTGCAAAATGATAGCGAATTCTATACAAATGATAGAAGCCTCTAGAAATCATTACACTGGAAAAACATTTTCAAAGGCTTACCAAGAGACCTTGGACACGTGCTCCAGATACTTAGGTCTAGCATTGTCCATGTAATCAAGTGCCTGATGACCACTGTTAGTCAAATTTAACTTTTTTTTTTAGATTTTCTAGAGAAAAAACTATTTTATCTGGAAATTGTGAGATTGGAGAAAAAAATATTGTTTAACTGATTTATATATTATTTAGAAACTATGTAATTGAAAAGTTTTTTGATAACTCCTGTGAATGTTGCAATGCATTAAAATAACTGTGCTTACAGCTATCGAATAAGTCACTTGCTCTAAAAAAAAAAGTAAATGTATATGGTCTTTATACACCTTTATATATACTTCCCAGTGTACTTGACCTAATATTATTGCTATTTTAATTAAGTAGAAGCAAAACAATCCAACAAAAGAAACTTAACCACATAACAAAATATTACTTTTAAACCTTCTTAATGACTTACAATATATATTGCCACTGTTTTCATACATAAGACTCTTGGGAACTAGTTCAACAGCCAATTTAAGGCTCCACTGTGCCCCAGTAGGTTAAATATTACCAAGCAAAATAAAAGTACAATACTGTTTTACTTAGCAGCAATTTACTTTCTTCCTTCTAATTTTTTTACCTTCTGTTTTATATTACATTTAACTAGTGTCACTTTCCAAATTACAAATACAACTATCCACTCACAATATCAGTCTGAAATTTTTTTATTTTTTTTTTTATGAGACAACTAGTTGATTATTTATTTCTGATTTTGTGCTTATAGAATTAATATTATAGTTTATATTAACAAGGACTATAAACTTTTTAATTACCAAAACAGCTATTTCGTCTTTAGTGCAATACTAGCCATGTAAATAGTGTATATTAAATAAATCTGGGTACAACAATAGCAATTTGTCCACTGACACAGGGCTGTCAACAGATAATTGTTCCACATGTGTAGCTAGATTTATAGCTTGTTAAAAACAAGAACATAACCTGTCAACTCCACTTGCTTGTGGAATTTCCACTGGTTGAGTGGTTTAAGGGTGAATAGAGATGGTCTTTGTTGATCAGTTTTATGGCCAGACTATATAATAAAAAAATAGGTAGATTTGCTACATTCTGTATTTATTCCTACATACAAATAGATGCTAAATACAAATAAAAATAAGTATTTGTTTCCCAAAATGTAAGATGTCTCCACATTGGGACAGTTGGAACAGTAAACTCAAGATGACATAGAGAGCTATAATTCGTTGAAATGCTGTGCACGTTCCTTGTGATGTCTGAATAAAACTATACTAAAGTATTTAGAGTGAGTTCATCTCACCTTTTATTGGTATTTGTGGTTGTTGGCATAGTTACAGCTTGCAGGACTGCACCAATAAAGATTCAATAGGGTGTATTGAAGTGACACCTAGAAACTGATTCCTTAACCTACTGGTTTTTAAGACAGAAGGAAAACATTCATCCTATTTTTCTACAGTGAAATAAATAAAATAATGATTTTGGAATACAAGTTATCTAGTGCCTCTTGTCACATTTTACACTTTACACCTGGGGATTTCAACATGTTAATGCAATAGATTTACAAATCTATTACAGAAAAAAAAAATGTTGTACATTTCCAATCTATGTTTACAGACACATTTGCATCTGCTGTGGTCCGGGTATGCATACTGGAAGAAATAGTACACAACTGACTGATGGGCAGCAAGCCATATATCTCTGTATTGAAGGGATTTTCTGTGTATTTCTTTAGTTTCTCAATGCCCCACCAGCAATGGAGTAAGAAAAATATTCCTATAGACAGAACAATTATCTTTTCCTATTGACATACAAATCTTTTAGGTTTCAGCCTGATTACTCATGCTTTTTATATGAAAAAATTACATTTTCACTGGGGTAAACTGGATTTAACTTGGTCAAATGAAAACATGATGGAGTGGAAGTCTGATTAGTCATACGGAAACATTTATATTAATCAAGATGCAGCATGCACATCATTACTGAGCTAAGAGGAAAAAAATACCTCTCGTTGATTCATCTTCAATGGGCTGCTTGAACAAGGTAATATCTTTGAAAGTACACAAGAATAAAACAACTTTGTCATGCTCATTTCTTATAGGAGCAATCTGCATATAGAACCAAACCGGCGTTCCTATAAAAACAAAATGTGATAAAACAAAGAGTTGGTGATTTTGATTAGCAGAAAAATACAAAATGGTTTGTGTATGTAATACACTATTGTTACATAGTAATTGTATGATTTCTGGGAATATATAACTTTATACAGGGTCTGCTGACAGCACCAAGCGCTATTTATTATAAAAGGGAACAATGAACCTGTGTTTTTTTGTCACCAACAAATGACAATGACATACTTGAAAATCACTTCTTTACATTGTATTATGGGATTTATTATCTTTAACTCCTGTTAGTTTTGGTATAATATAAAATGTAAGAATAATAAATAAATGTAATAATTCAAGGAAATAGTGTAGCAAGGTGATAACTTGCCTTCATTTATTTGTATCAGAACCCATTTCACTTGTAAAGAACTAAGACTCCACTGTATCATTTGATTAGAGGTTTAGGACATAGAAAATACAGCACTATGAATGATGTACTGGCAATAGGAAAATCAGACAATGGAACATGACTTTGAACAACAGGAAGCTGGGATATTACTAGATTGCCTAAAAATGCAGTGGAATGGCATCACAGGCATGAGTGTCCAGAGTGGGGAAAGAGGGGGCAAGCAGCCACGGACTACCATGGTCCACAACTTCCTCGCCACAAAGGGGTGCATTGAGAGCCTTCCGATGCATCCCTCTGTTCTGCCCTATTTGTCTAATATGATGGTGCCTATCCCCCTGCATCATCACATGATGCGGTTATGACATCATGTCACTGTGCCACCCCTCCATTTTAAACTTTTTCTGCGGACAACCACGATCACAGGTACAATATGATGATACAAACACTTGATAAAGGGCGTAAGACCCGAAACATGTTGTGTTTTACCTTCACCCAATAAAAGGGTTGAAGCACAGCTGCCTGTGCGTGGTTCTTCTTTTCCTTTATTTCGATAATATGATTATACATTTTCTTAACAGCAATTTGTTTTTATAAAAGAAATAGGGAAATAAATAAAAAAAGGAAAGGAAAATAAAGCCAAAGACAAGCACACGTGTGCATGTAGTGTATACACACACAAACATATATACAGTACTGTTTCTTGTAGGTTTACAATTAAAACCACAGATGTAACCTTAGACATACACTGTTGTATAATTTTCATATTCTTTGCCTATAATAATTAACTTAAAAATGAATGAATGCACACTGGGAACGCATGATATTACTAATGACTTCAAAAGCATTAGCACACAACGTGAAACATTCAATAAATCAATTAACAGGAATAAATTAAGGGCCCCATTGAATCCCCTACAAGAAATCTAATAATAACCTTTCTTATTTAGCTTTTTCTTTTAGATGTCCTTAGGGTCCTAAGCTCAATTTTGAAAGTGACACCATAGTAGAGATCGATACTAGAGCTGTTTTAAAATGTCCTGACAATTAAATTTCCCTTTGGGGCTTTATTAATACAGCTGTAGATGTGTTCACTATATTATTGTTTCTCTAGACACTATAACATCTTACAGCTGTCAAAGCTTGCATCCCCTTCCTTATGTATATTTTACTCAGTTTTTCTAAATTGTTTTGTTTCTAATAATGATTGTATATTCAGAATAGTGCGGCTTACAAGTATACAAAAACAAACAGATATATTAATAACATTTTTCTGTACCTGACCTACTTTAACATATTGACTGGAAAACTGTCCCTATTTTTAAAGAAAAAAAAACATGTTGTAGAAAGTTTTTCTGTAGGAACAGATTATTGATATATGTATAAAATATGTCTAAATAAAATGGGCTTTAGTATTTACACACATACAGGCAGGGATCATCAAACTATATACAGGCCAAAATCATATTTGCATTTAAAGCAGTCTACTTACACTCTATCTATAGTCACATCTATGTTTCTTATATCCCAGTTACACTGCAATTCACCATATTTGTCCAACTGAACTGGAGAATAACCAGCAGTATATATATATATATACACCACAGAATGACTTGCATTTTTCTCAGGTTAGGCTGCTGAGTAGCCAGAAAATATCACTTGTTTACCTAGCTTACTAAAGTAAAACAAATGCATTCTTCTCTGATGCCTGTTTCTTCAGTAAACACTTTCTTGTGCACATTTTCCAGCAGCATTCTGTATATCAGGTTCACAGAAAAATAGGGGAGTAGAAGAGATTTAGTAGACCATGAGAAGGAGTTATATGAATGACATAGGCAAGAGTACACAGTCCATAGAGATGGGGAAGGCAAGAGATGAGAATGTCTTGTTATTAAGTGCAGAGATCTCTGGTTTTCAGGGTGGCTCAGTATGTGATTGGCTGAGACATAATGTGGGTAGAGTGGAGGATGAAAAGCATAAACATCACCAAATAGATATTTTGACTGTCCATAGTGACTAGTATTAGTGGGATGATATTAATTTAGGGTTAAAATGCCCTGAAATGTAATTTTGAAGTTGTTAGTACTGTATGTGTTTCAAGATTTTGCCGTATGGGGTAAGTTTGTGCTACAACAAACAAGATGCAATATCAGGGAGATCTCCGACAATGACAGAAGCAACAGATCATTTTCAAACAGGTACACACTACAGTGCAGGGCATGAGCTTGAAATGGGTTGTTTTACATTAAGATTCACAAAGAGTCCATCTTTTCTCTTTCTGTGCCTAACTTGGAAATCTCACCTTTCTATTAACTACTTTCTATGTTAAAACTACGTCATCTTTACTTGTATCTCTTTCTGCAAAGTTTAATCAATATTTCTGTTGCATCAACCTTTATTTGAAAGATTTGTTAAATTGTTATTTCTGGTAATTAAAGGTTATGGGGGTTATTCTCTAAAGTCCGAATTGTCGCATAAAGGTGTGAATTCGCCAGTTAAAGAAAGTCGCAATAGACTGCTACTGTCACAGTCGCTTCTTTATAATGAGAATGTTGTTGCAGTCAAGACTATACTATGGAAATATTGTCGCAACTGCAACTTTAAAAATTGTCACAGTCATGACTTTACAATGGGAGAATTGTCACAGTCGCGAGTTTGCTATGGGAATCCACTGTTTGAGAATTGGACAGTCGAATTCAGACTTTAGAGAATAACCCCCTATGTGTCAACCTGTAAAAGACTTGGGGGGAATTCAGAAAGTTCCGAAGTGAGGAGACACGAGTGCTCACGCCGGGAGGGGAATCCCTTTAATGCGCGTGCTGATGTCCGCGTGCAGGACATCAACATGCGCATTTCAGTTTTTCCGAAGTGAGGCGAACACTACGCGCCTCACTTCGGAGCTTCATGAATTCCCCCCTTGGTGGGAAAAAGGCATAACTAATAATTAAGTTAATTAGGTTCCCAGCTTTCTCTGACTGCTCCATAGCAAGTGGGATCCTCCAAGATTTTATTTTGGACCAACAGTCTAAACTGCATACACAAGATACAATGTTTCTAACAAAAGTAGGACTGTTAGCAGATGATCACCCCATGTGTATTGGATACTGCCCAGGATTTTAAATCCAGTATGTATATATGTATGTATGTATATTTTTATTTATAAAGTGCAATAAGGTTACGCAGCGCTGTGATCCAGTCTATGATCTACACTCCAAATGATCATATCTGCAAATATTTTCCAGATTTGGCTGCTATGTGTGTAGCTATAATTTTAAATGATCAGGTTGTTCATCCATAAGTTTGAATGACCAAATCTTCATATACAGAGCTTTACAAAGTTCCAAGTGTTCTGGGAGAGTTCCAGAAGGCATGGCACATTAACTGCAGATTTCTAAATTACAAATGCTTAGCAGTGTTAGGAACATGGGTGTGTTATTGGCTAAAGTGTAAATAGTCATGTAAAGGAATGAGTTTGCCACTTCCCCATATTCGGGTACTCAGCAAACTCTGTAATGTGGTGAATTAGCCAACTAACGATGGTCGCACACTACACAATAGAATACAACTGATGCGGTTGCAACTTTACTTTGGGAATATTGTCGTGGTCATGTATTCTCTATGGGAATTCACTGTCTAGTCATTAAGGACTAGCATAGCCACCTGAAGTGATGAGAAATTAACTTAGGTGAATTCGCACTTTAGCCAATAACCCCCAGGGTTTCCTGCTTCCCCAAAATGTGTTTAGAAGATCCGCTACTGCCATTTCTCAGAAATGCTCTACTCAGAATGCATTACATCCCATTTTACCAACAATGTCTTTGGTGGCAACATTCTGTGGAAACAGAGTCCAAAGACCAAACTAGTTGGATGTGGCATTGCAAGTAAAAAAATATCTATTAGAACTATATTATCAAGACTCCTGGTTTTAGCCAGCAGGAATCTGTGCAGCTTTTCAGCTTTTAAAGAAAATTTAATATCGGGTAATATAACCCATATAACAATATTTCTGACAGTTTAATTGCTTGCTAGGGGCAGTAAAATAGTTTTATAGCTTTCCCCTTCTTTGTGATACTGAATCATCTTCATTTTCAAATACACAGACTGGGGCTTAGGGGACCTCATAGCGGTTGAAAGTAGACAGGACTATCACAGGTTCAATTCTTTCAACAACTGCACACCTTAATTGTAACCTTTCCATTATGGTTGTTTATTTTGCATTCACATTTCCAAAACTTGTCAAGGCTATACAATTACACAATAAAAGAAACCAAATATCAGGTTTATTTTAGTGGCGAGTGGCAGTTAAAATAATGAGTGAAAGCATCTTGACTGGTTGCTAAGGGGTGAAAAAAACTGGAGCAAAGTTTTCTGGCTTGACTGTATAAACTGCTAGTAAATCTATGTAACCTAGCAACACATACAGGTCCTGTTCAATTATCTATCAAACACACTATTGTACTAAAGGGTGTAGTTAATTTACAAAAATATAGAAAGGGTCATATTAATCATGATGAGAATGGGCAAAATGTAAAATTAGAAGAAATGAAAAGTTTTACCCAAAAAAAATGTATTTAGTGAAAATCCAAAAAAAAAAAAAAAAACGAAATGTCCATAAAAGTAAAAACAACAAGGTATTGTATCAGTAAACCTTCTGGGTTAATCATTCCAGGGATGGAAGGAGGGAGTTATAGGAATGACACAGGCTACACACACAGCTTATTCTCTAAAGTCCGAATTTGCCAGCTAAAGACAGTCGCAATAGACTGCTACTGTTGCAGTCACGTCTTTAGAATGAGAATATTGTTGCAGTTGTGATTTTACAATGGGAGAATTGTCACAGTAGCGGATTTGCTATGGGAATCCGCAGTTTGAGAATTCGACAGTTGAATTTGGACTTTAGAGAATAAACCCCACAATCTTTACAACCTCATCTTTCATTACTGAGGCATCTCCCTAGTAACATGGCTATACTGTTATGTAATACATCAGTTAGATTTATAACAAGCAAAATTCTATTTTTGATGGCGTCTTATGAAAGTAAACATCGTACACTCCATTTCGGTTGGTAGTTCCAGAAGCACTTTTTTTAAGGAAATAAACACATGTAAAATACACATACTGTTTTTCTTGTAGAGAAGGACTTCAAAGCAATTTGACTCGTAGTTCTCAAATGTCTGCCTGACCTTTTCAATGGTTTTCTTGTCTGTTAATTCTCCATACATAAAACTAGAAAAGAAAAAAAGTCTCTGGTTGCTCCACAAATATTTGCATAAACTGTAACTGCACAATGATCTTTGTCTAATTAAATAGGATGGAAAGTCAAAACAAATGTTTGATATTTCATTACTTATCTCTAAAAATGTTATAAAGGGGATATTTACAAAGGTCATTTTGACTTCTCTTTTAATTTTTATTTTTTTGCCACATTTTCCTTTTCACCTAATTTATGAAACGTCAAATATAATTTATCAATATCGATTTATAAATATCAATGTGTTAATACCACTAAAATGACATTACTTTCAATGAAGCCCTTTGATATCAATATCAGTACCGATATTGTTGATATTTTAGCCAGGGACTGTGCCCCATCTCCATAGGGAATAATGGGTTTTCATTAACCCCAACCAGGCGAATTCTTGTATAGGTAGAAAAAAGCTAAAATGTGCTTAGTAAATTTCAATATCAGCAAAAAATGGGCAAAAAAATTATCTTAGTCAATATCCCCCATAGATTAATGTTATTATTTTTCATTTAATGCACTTCAAGGACACAAATGTTAATAAAAAAAAAGGCAAACCACAAAACCATTTGTGTTGCTGTTTTTAGTACAAACACCCATTTCAGGGGGTTATTCACTAAAGTCTGAGGGGGGAATTCACTATTCAGCGAAGTGAGCTCTGAAGCCTTCGGCTCACTTCGCACTTCTCTCACTTCGGACATCAGCGAACGCATTAAAGGGATTCCCATCTCGGCGAGGCAACTCTTTTGGTCTCGCCGAGACTGGAATCCCTTTAATGCGCATGCTGATGTCCGCGCGCAGAACATCAGTGAGCACATAATACCATTTGCGAAGTGAGCCGAAGGCTTCGGAGCTCACTTCGCTGAATGGTGAATTGTTGTGTATAGGTGCGAATTCGTCAGATAAAGACAGTCGCAATAGGCTGCTATTGTCACAGTCGCGTCTTTATAATTAGAATATTGACCCAGTCTGACTTTATTATGGGAAAATTACAATAGATAATGGAATGTTTGTCCCTGTGTCTTCTAATAAGCATCTAATATGTGCATGTGATCATAAATGCTAAGGTATCAAAATTAGATTCAGAAACTGTTAACTGGATATGCAACAGTCACAAAAGTTTACTGAGGTAATTTCTGTTAATATACTGTATAAATCTACTTATAGATTAGATTGAATAAATGGACTTGTTTGTTCTGCCTGATAAAGCATGTAATGGTTTAAATGCCCCACTTGTAGCATAAGCAGAAATTTATCTTACTGAAAAAAGGATATTATTGCTCCATTCCAATCCTGTGAAAAAAAAGCTTCAGGCTATCTCCTAATAAGCTAATTTTCTCTAAATTAAAAAAGTAAATACAATAACTTTTACCATAATCATAATGTGCCTTATACATCTTGCTTGAATGCCAGAACAGAACTGCAGGCAAATTTAAAAAGCTTTACATTTAGCGGAAATATTAAGGTCAGATTCCAAATATACAAATTGAGTTTAAAGATTCATGCAGAGCAGGGGTCTCAAACTCGTGGCCCGCAGGCCAACTGCAGCCCTCGGAATGATAATATGCAGCCCCCTGCTTGATCCAACACAGACGGAGTCCTGGATGGCTCCCTCCGTGGTTTGGGGAAGGGAAGGCTCCTGTGACCCAATCAGTCACAGGAGCCAATAGGAACCCAGGAGCACATGTGATCAG
>WMED01005060.1:0-19972 GCA_019650415.1 Pipa parva
GTCCTGGTATGACAAAGTGAGCTTCCCCTCCTTGAAAGACCAGCATCTGCCACTGCTACATACTTAAATAATGATTAAATAAAGTTAGATGAAATTGTTACAATATGATATTAATATTAGTAGCACTTCGCCTAATTATATATTAAATAAAAATAATGATTTAAAAAAAAGTTTGAATAAAATTTGGGACATTTCTAAGCAGAGGGCATTCTATGGAATGTATTTTGATAATCAGGCACGATTGTTACAATTGATTATCCACCATTTAATTGAAGTTGATACCAAAGCTCTTTCAAGATCACAGATCAGTGTAAGAAAACCCGCAGGCAATATTCCCTCTACTGCTCTGGCCAGCTAATTTAATAGGATTCAAACTTACAAACTGGCTCACTAACTTGCTTTTCAAGATCTTTGGTTGAAATAAGATATTTTTATATACTTTACTAAATTATTTATCATAGCAAAATGACTCTGCGCCTTGTATGACTGCAGTTCGTGTACATTTTCAATTTCTCATTTTTCAATAAGGATGTTTCCTTATCTTTAGTTTGGAATTGTTCCAATACACTCCTTTTATAAAAGTTAAAAATGACTCTTTTAACTGTTGAGTAATGGAGGAACATTGTTTTTCCCATTATGACCTATTTCAAAAAACATTTATTTCCATGTTGAAAGTGACTTTTTTGATGCATTGTTTTCACATTGGAAAGTTGTTTTCGATCCTTTGAAACAACAATGGAAAGTTTTAATAATATCCCACTTAGTGACTTAGTTTACATGAAATACTTAGAAGTGGTATATTTACTAAGATCAATTCGACCATATTGATTAATTTCACCCCATTTTCCTGTGAATTTTTGTTTCCCTGCATTTTTTAATTCCCCTGATTTACAAAGTATTGGTAAAAATTCTTCCCCATCAAAACAAATTGTTATCAGTAAATATTGATCTGATAACAGGGGACACACTTTGCAATGTTATTCTATAAGGGCTCCTTCCATTACAGATTGATATCGATGTCTCTTTTCAATGGGGAAATATTTTGGACTTAGGCTAAATGACAGGAGTAATTCCATTGGGAACAATGGATTTACTCCAGGCTGAGGGTGGAGAATTCTTTTGGGACATAAAATGGTTTTTAAACAGTTTAATAAATAGGGGAAAACAGCGATATGGTTAAATACAGGCTGTTCCTCCTGCATTTACTAGTCATAAAACCTGTTTGACTTTAGTAAATGTGCCCAATTTAAAACTGTGCATCATTAAAATCACAGCTATATACCATTAAAAATCACCTTTTTGCATCCATAACTCTATAGAACTTTGTTAACCCTAAATATCTGAATCTCGGAAATCATTGTATTTATTTCTATATTTTATCAGTTATGTGGACGTTGCTTTTCACTTGTGACATTTTGATGCATTAAAATGTAAAATTCTTTTGCAGAAATACAAGTTCTTATATAGCACGTGCGTTTGCCAGGTCAATGATGTCTGAACAGAGAATGTTTTTACTGTTCTTTCAAGTCATCTTCCCAAAAACTAGAAATTAAAATGATATGGCTTAAAAAAATCTGCCTTTCAGTGAAGTACTTGTTATAGGAACAAACTGAACCATTAGGAAGAGACAATGTTTTTTGGGGAAATACAGAGAGGCTGCACCATATGCAAATAAGAGTTTATGTGACATATTTCCAGATATTCTCATTCCTTTTAGAGAGGCTCACTTGCAAGTCCACCTGCTCAAATTTGTTACCATAGAAATCAAATATTATTTGAAATTGTACATGATACTTTGCATAGTAGAACTGGAAAAAAAATTGGTCAAAACAGCTAGAGCTTGAAGAAATAATCATACCGTTATATATTGTGTTATTAGCTGTATTCAAAAACTTGCTATGAATGGAAATGTATTTTTACCGTGTTGTTCATTGTAAAAGAAAAGGTTTTAACAAAAGGATTGTTTAGACCATACTATTTAATTCAAGATAATTTCATAGCAAAAAAATCAGATGTTAAAAGCTAGGAATTGACACAGCCTTATAATGAATCCTGTCAGGGTAAATGTGGGTAGTGCTGGGCTCTGGGTTCAATTCCACCCTGGACTTCATCTGCATGGAGTCTGTATGTTTTCCCCGCACTTGTGTGGGTTTCCCTCAGGCACTCCAGTTTCCTCCCACAATCTAAAAACATACATCTGTGTCTGTCTATGTGCGTGTGACTGAATAGGGAAACTAGATTGTAAGCTCCACAGGGCAAGGACTGAAAGATATGAATGTTGAATCTATGTAAAGAGCTGCGTAATATATCAGTACTATATAAAAAATAAATAAATACAAAAAAATACAAGTGATGTATCTCCCCAAATAATAAAATGATGAAGGAACCTTTGCCACAGCAACACACCTTTAACTAATGCAATGAGTTGTGCAACATACACTACCTTAAATGATGTTCCATCTACAGTATATACAAAATATATTTGTTATTGAAATGGAGATATGAATCATTCATGTCTTTCCCTTTCTTGTTATGCATCAAACAAAAGTTGTACAGCAATTAAAAAAATGTAGTAGTTAGTGGTATTTATTGTTTCAAGATTTAACAAAATTTCACTCCTTTGAATTTTGTATTGTCACCATGTAAGGAGGGAAGATTGATTGTTGGAAGCACCATCAAAGTGTGAGGCAAAGGGCAGATATGTTAGTGCATATGATTGTTGCACGTAACAATGCATACAACAGTCCTAAGCACAGTAATTAAAAAACCAAAGGCTCATTTTAGGTTTTAGTTTTAGTTTTAATAATATAGAGTGTGTATCAGTCTATTTATTCAGTAATTATCTCTAACTAACCTAGGTTACCTCATTTAAAAGGAATGACCTTGCTACAAAATGATTCATTTATTATCTAGTATTAAGTGCTTTGTTCAGTAACTATTAAAAATATTCTTTGTTACTATGACATTGTGAAAATGTGTTCACCTTGAGACATTTAAACTACATTAACACATTCAAACTATTCTTCTTGTACTTTACAATTTACCTACATTTTACACATCTTGAAACTATTACAGGTTAAGAAAACGGAGTAGAGGTTATGTGAACGATACTGGGAACAAAGTCTACAAAATACCATACTTACTAAAAATTTCAAATCTACCAGCTAAATCATTTAGACAAACATTCATCATGTTTTTTTATAGAAAGTGCTCAAAACTATATTGAAACTGAAAGTTTCAAAAACCTATGTACAAGGCATTGCCCCATCTATTCGGTAAAAGATAAAAGGGTACAATTTAAAAGGATTCCAGTCTCGCGAGGTGACTCGAGTCTAGCCTCGCGAGCTTCGCCGAGACTGGAATCCCTTTAAGGCGTTCTCGGATGTCCGCGTGTAGGACTTCAGCAAGCGCATAACCGGGTATGCGTACTGATGTGAAGGATCCGGAGTGGAAGTTCACTGTTTGGTGAATTACCCCCAAAATGTCTTAACCTAGTTTATTCCTACTGACAGATTGCTAATTGGATCTAAGATGTGATGGAGTTTATTAACTAACAATAAAGCAACATTGTACATAAGGACACAACTGTGTTATAAGGTTAACTGACAGGAGAAAATAAGTGAGAGTAAAATCACAATACAGAAGAATTAAAATAGAGTGAGAGATAACAGGAGTGAACATTTGAGTGAATAACCTGAAAGATCAGTCTAGGGTATTTGCTGCTCTGTCTGTACAAAGGCAACAAGCAGAGTACGATGATCCCTTCTTCATCATAATGTAAATACAATGTTTATTTGTTGTATAATCATTTTGAAAACATGTTTTGACTGATTACTTTTTATACAAAGGCCCTTGACATCCCTGTTGAAGCCATACATTAAAATGTATTATACAGATTTCAGATAAAAAGAATAAAAAGTTGACTAACCTAACCCACCTGAGCTTGGCTCACATGGATCAATGTCCTCATCATCATCACTGGGACACTCAGCAGAGGCAACCAAGATGTCATCTGTAGTCTGTTAGAATAAAATAAAGAAAAATGAAAAGGCTGGTAATGCTTGTTAGACAAAAGTTATAAAAGGACTAGAAACAATATAATTTTCTTTCTTCACCAATCAAAGAGAATGACCCAGAGATATTAATACACATACATAATCAATCATTAAACCCAACCACATTAATGCCATAACATAACACTAAAAGTTGACAGGAAAAATCATTCAGCCCATGTTACAAATTATAGTAGTATATTAAATGAATAGACGTAATTCAATAGCAAGAATCACCTCAGTACACTTTACAGAAATGTTTGATATGACGAAAGGCCATGGATGTTATGTATTTCAAATGTTACCAACATATGTTCTCTTAGCTAATAATCCTTTAAAGGTGGAAAGGGGTCGATGGTTGATTACATCGGGCTTCCTAAACTAGTATTCACAGGTCTGTGGATATTGACGAGCAGCTAAATAAATTATTGGATGGCGTGTACAACAGCCATAGAATTATTATTTAGAACATATAAAATCCTCACATTTATGAGTGAAAAGTATATTATCATTCATCAATATGAATTTTTGAGTAATCTTTTGTAAAACGTAGAACATCCCTTATTTAATAGAAGGACCTGAAACATGTCAGCTCCATTTAACCAGACATTCCTAAACTCACCTTTTTGCTGCAGGATATTAAAGATATGACTGGAAAGATATTAGAAAAGCTAAAAGATACAGAAGTTACAAATGAAGAAGCTGGTTTCGTCCTTGACAAGAAAACATATGAAACAATTCAATGTTCCCTTTATACCATGTACCAAAATAAAAATCCACAAAAGAATCAAATGAAGAAATAACCTACTTTTATCATCAACACATTTGACATTTTATTATAGAAGCAAAAAAAGTGGGCAAAAACTTGTTTACTATATCCTTATTAGAGTTTCAGAATCGGTTCTAGAGATAATTTTGTGCACATATTTTTTTTTTTTCCTAAATTATCATTACATTAATAAGTTAACGCTGGACACGGTCCATTAGACTAGAATTTATTGAATGGGAAGTTCCATTTTTAGCAGATCAAACAACTGTATTAAATTTATGTAACCATTACAGTACTCCCCTCAAGAATGCTTACCCACATTGTATCTGCCCCCCATGCCAGCCATACAACATTTGAGCTCGATGGGAAAGTAGTAGAAAGAAGGGCACCCAAAAAGTAACCTGTCTAAAGACCATAATCAAGTCTTTATCACAATATACATATAATAATTTCTCCCAGTTTTAAAACCAGGAACAACTCCATAAGCACAATAATAAATTTCCATTGAACTATGTATTTATTAATAAAATGTATCAAGTATAAATATGATTTTTTTTTTTCTTTTTTGTAATTTTTTTCTTTCTTTGATCAAGGGTGGGAGGGTTAGTTTTCCAGTCTTATTCTAGTGCAAGTGGCCATAAGGATATTCATGACAATCAAAAGCTAAAAATATCTGTCTATATTATAAGAAGACAAATGTGGCTAATTTGATGACCTCTATTTATGGCCTAACTCAGGGGTCAGCAACCTATGGCTCTCAAGCCAGATGTGGCTCTTTTGATGGCTACATCTGGCTCTTTCTAAACAGGTAAGGGAGAGCTGCGCTTCCTCTGGATATAAAAGACAAGGGGGGTAATTCAGCATAGTCCGAACATACCCTCTAATCCTTCACCTCTGCTCACACAGACTGTTATGCACTTTTTGATGTCCTGCGCATGGACATCAGCGAACGCTTTAAAGGGATTCCAGTCTCGCGAGGAATCTCTTTAAAGCGTTCACTGATGTCCGCACACAGGACATCAGCGAGCGCATAACAGTCTGTGCGAGCAGAGGGGAAGGATTGGAGGGTAAGTTCGGACTATGCTGAATTACCCCCAAGGAGTAGATAGCGTAGGTCACCTTAATAAATCACAAATTAAGGGTAAATCTACTTACTCTTTATCCATAGGTTCAGGCATTGGATTACTGAAGCGTAATCCCAACCGATATGAGGTTTCCAGTGCTGGGTTCGCCTAGATTTCGTGGTTGATTCCAGTAGGTGTGTAAGGGATGTATATTCCCCGAAAGACTCACATACCAGTTAATATGATAACATTTTTTAATGGTATAGAGAATTAAATTACACACTGGTACAGGTACAATTAAAAAGCTAGAAACATCTGGCTCTTTGACTGTAACGAATGATGCTCACATGAAAGCACCGCTTGTTACAGTCTGCCGGCTAATAGCCGGCAAGCGCTGTAGAGACAAAGCTCTCTCAGCACTTCCGGGTTGCTGACACCTATGTGATGTCGCATATGATGTCAGCGACTCCGGATTCGAAAGGACTGAGCAGAGGTGCACCATATGGCTCTCTCAGTCAAGAAGGTTGCTGACCCCTGGTCTAACTGATTAAATTAATTCTAATATAATTCAATAAAATATTATATATTGTGTATAGGAACACAAATGTTCAGTCTGACATTTATTATATCCAAAAATGATCAGGGCACCAAAAGTATGATTTTATCAGAAAGTATTGATAAGATGATTCAGTCAGTAAAAAATATGAAAAACTGTCAAAGTAACTGAAAAGAACTATAAAAAAAATCACTTTCTGCTGCTTGAGGGCAAAACAATGTATTCACTACTTAGAGAGCGTTGTTAATTTCATAAAATATTCATGGATCTGTTCTTGACAGTGTCAAACCATAGTAAGTTGTAGAATACAGAGTTACTGATCTTACTGTGCACTTACTTTGAGATGCAAAACAGCTTCATTAGAAAACACAGCTCAGTGTGACAAGCACTGATATCTTTTTTAGTTTTGTTTTTGGAAGTTAATTTAAAAAAAAAGTTATAATATATCCAAATGGTTTGATTATTTTACCCATGCATTGTAGATTTTATGTAAAACAAAGTTCTATAGTTGATTATCTATTTTTATGTCAATTAATTAGTTCGATAACAATACTTTATACTTAGGCACTCTGGGAAAGCAATATATATTGGTAGTGACATGATGGGTATAAAGCATTAGCATGAATAAAGGAAAATTTCATTGCATCTATTCATGGCTGATTTCAGTCAATTTTCAAATATTACAGTAAAGCACTGGCCCCATTAACAAGAAATCTAATTTAGCTGCGGTCTTCGGCTCTGTATTAGTGTGTACAGACAAGTCGAGTATAGGTGATACCTTTTATTGTCTAACTTAATAGATGGTGAATGCAAGCTTTCAAGACTACTTAGGTCTCTTCTTCAGGCATGGCAAGTTATCACCTATACTTGACTTGTCTCTGCTTATATCTATGGCTAACACGGTGCTATACTCTACTGCCTAAATTAGTGTGTAGAACATTTACCACTACAGCTAACAGATATAAACTGTGAGTCTTCATTTTACGGTGGGGAATATAGCCCAGCTTAGTCAAGCATTCAGAGGTTTAGAGCTCTATATTAAAGAGCCAGGCTCATCCACAATTAACAGTCGGCAGTGTAGCCCGGAGGGCTTCTTAATGGATTGGATATACACTGTACAGAAAACACATAGATTTTAAAGGAAACAAAGTAAAAAAATTGTTCCTATCTATCTTTTTATCTGTCTGTCTGTTATTTTATCTACTAGCCATGTGTGTGACCGATTAGACATCTATTAGCCATGTCCTAGATTTTTTAACTGACCAGGTAACCTTACATTTAAGGGGATAATTCAGCAAGGTGCAAACTCACCTTGCGATGCTTTACCTCAGCTCGCACAGACTGTTATGCGCTCGCTGATGTCCTGTACGTGGACATCGGTGAACGCTTTAAAGGGATTCCAGTCTCGGCAAGGCTCGCGAGGTGACTCGAGTGGAGCTTCGCGAGCCTCACCAACACTGGAAACCCTTTAAAGCGTTCACTTTAGGGGATGATTCTTTTCAGTATTTTTAGTAGGAGGAGGCTGCAGCTGGTTAGACACCAGTTGCTGTTGAGATGACTCATGCTACAGACTTTAATGCAAATCAGTATTTACAGCCTGGGAAATCTGACAAAGAGAGACAATGGAGTTGCTCAACTGTTTGCTTGAAGGAATGCAGAATAGAACAGTATATACGAGTGCAATGGAGAACTGAGTGGAGATGATCACTCTGCTCTGGAGACTGAGTAGGTGGGGAAAATCTCTGTAAGGTTGTGTGTTGACCATGGGCGAAATTTAAATTCCGATCGCACAAACGGAAATCGATCGAAATTCCGCACGCGCGATCGGAAATTGTTCGAAATTCCGCACGTGCGGAAAAATTCCGCATTTAACAAATTTCGGCCATCATGAGTTAGAGTGTTCAGTAGTAAGTGAGCCCTAAATAATGTTATTTTCTTCTTTGTTTAAACAGTTTTAAATTGCTGATATAAGCAAATATGTAAACACGTGTATGCATTTATATAGCACTTATATATTACGCAGCACTTTACAGAGATTCACCATTCACTTCAGTCCCTGCCCTGTGGAGCTTACAATCTAATTTCCCTAATCGGTCACACACAATTAACCTATGTAGTATATATTTTGGATTGTAGGAGGAAACCCAAGCATTTACAGGAAAAACATACAAACTCCATGCAGATGAAGTCCAGGGTGAAACCCAGAACCCAGAGCTACAAGGCAGCAGCACTAACTACTGAGCCACCGCACTGCCCGCACATGAAAGTATATTTAATTTTCTCTGATGCCTGAAAGTTGGCTGCTTCCCCTACAATAAATGTTACGATTTAGTTGAAGAAATTGCATGTTTTCTTGAGATCCCATATAAAATGAAAGGGTATTATCATTTTTCCTATTAGTACATATTATAATTATATGTTATTATTGATAATTATTCTGATTGATATTAATTTACCATTTTGTTCTTTTTGTCATGTTAATATTATCCTTTATTTTACACTCAGCTACAGAAATTAATATTTAATTAATCCTAATTAGGATGATATTTTATCTTACCCTTGGTAACATTGTTATGAATTTTATTTAATAGGAACAAAGTTGAAAAAATCACATGACCACTGCATCAAATGCATTTATACTTACTATATATTCAAATGGTGCTTCCAAAAATTATAAATTGTTTGTTGAAAGTATCATATTAAGCTATTTGTTTTATAAAATAAGCTTTAGTGCACACTTCTTGAATAAAGCACCCTAGAAAACAATGGGACTGTGTAAGGTCTGTTAAACAACATGACTGCTATCCTTGAAAATGAGAACTGACAGAAAGCAATACAATTCCTTAATTCAATTTGAAATATGGTAAAATAAAATATGAAAACAGCAAGTAGATATGCAGATGGGGTGTCTTTGTTATTTTTGTTACTCAATCTAAGTTGCTAAGTAACATTATTATAGTCACAATTTAGAATTTTTGAAAGCGCAGATTGAATATATAGAGGGTCATTCACTAAAAATCTGAATTGTTGCGTACAGGTGCGAATTCACCAGATAAAGAAAGTCGCAATGAGCTGCTACTGTCGAAGCCGCGTCTTTATAATGAGAATATTGTCGCAGTCACGACTTTATTATGGGAAAATTATCGCAATCTTAACATTAAAAAATTGTTGCAACTTTACAATGGGGAAATTGTAGTGGATTTACTATGGGAATCCGCTGTTTATGAATTCAGCAGTTGAATTCGCACCTTAGTGAATAACCCCCTTCAGTTATTACTTTGATGGATTTAAACTTTGCGGATATTTAAAAATAGTACATTCAAGGGATCTACAGTCCTATGTACAAAATGCTGTTAAGACATCATATATGTTTGTGCATTGTGTTCCCCCTGCTACATCTGTATAATGACAATAAAGTATTGGACCAGCCAAATGGAAATATTGGGGCACTTCCTGTAATTGATTTATGCATTGCATTCTTCTTTGCTTTTAAACATCTGAACATTACAGTTTGTAACAAACCCTAAATACCATCAGCTAATGTGAAAAGACTGGAGGGGATTACTCACTAAAGTCCGAATTGTTGCATATAGGTTCGAATTCACCAGATAAAGACAGTCACAATAGGCTGTTACTGTCGCAGTTGGGTCTTTATAATGAGAATATTGTCACAGTTGTGACTTTATTATGGGAAAATTGTTGCAATCTTAACATTAAAAATTTGTTGCGACTTTACAATGGGGAAATTGTAGCAGATTTACTATGCCAATCCGCTGTTTGCGAATTCGACAGTTGAATTTACACCTTAGTGAATAACCCCCTGAATTAGAGCATGATCAGATTTTTTAAACTACTAGCAATTCCATGTATATTTCTGTGACATAAATATGCGCATTGCATTCTCACTCACACTTCCTTGAAAAACACAGTCCTTGAAATAAATACTACTACACTTTAATCTTGCTAGGGGGGTGTATGAGAACATATTTTACTTTTGTTTGACAGTTAATAGGCACGTTAATATCAAATTAACCTGTGCGCCTTTTCAGTAGTAAATGTGCTAATAGAAACATAGAATCTATTTTCATGGATTCTGAATTTACATACTGTAGGCTAGAAAATTTTTTTTCTCCTTAACGTTCCCTATATTTCTCTTCATTAGGCTACTGAGAAAAATGTATCCGTGAACTCCCTCCTGGTCTAGCTCATTAGAGACCAGTGGTACATTTCAGGCAGTAATAATGGAAATAGTCATTTGTCTTTGTTAGGAAACATTCATTAGAATTCAGAGCTTTTTCTACCTGCTTTAAATTCTAATACAACAGTTGCAGCATATATGAAGTTCATAGCGAGATGCGGAAAGTAATGTGTGTATGTGTAGTCCTTAGATGTAAAAGTAAAATTAATTTCAGAGATGTTGATTTTGGGATAGATAGTAGTTACAGTGCTACTTTCTTTAAGTTCCTCTTTCAGTGCCAGAACACCAAATATTAGGGGCCTCATTGACAAAATGTAATGGTTCGGTACTGAGATGTAAAGGAAAGGTTGCTGGTAGATACAACACAGGACATAGCGCTAGCTGTCTTAGAGCATGGAGTCTAATGTACTCTCCAGTCTTCACCTTTAACCCCCGCAAGGGGTTACTGGACTCAGCTGCCGAGAGTACCCAGGTCATGGCCCCTAAGTCAGCTGTGGTGGTATAATACGACACAAGTACAGGACGTCAGGTACTGGACTGGACTCTGGTACAGGACAGGACTTTGGTACCAATGGAAAACTCCAGCGAAGGCTTAAACTAGCAATAACAGGAAATACTTTAGAGCTAAACAATTACTTCACTAACCCACAAAACACAAAGAAATTGCATTTATATTCGGGCGCTGGGACTGGAGCACATCTGCCTTATATAGGCAGAGAGGCAGATGCGCTCCTGCCTCCGGGTGCACCAGGCGCATGCTCCCGTGACGTCATGGTGGGCGCATCACCTGCTCGTGGGCACAAAGCGCCGGCAGTGTGCGCCATGCGTGCACGAGAGGAGAAGACCCATTGCTGGATCGGACGCCGGAGAGTATTCCTTTCAAAAAAGTCCAAATAGTATCTTGGAGCTATGAATTTGAATCTATTCTCCACTTCCCCATGTTCACTTATTGACTAAACTCTGTGAAGTGATAAATATGTAACCAATTCGGGTGACTACGATAGTCGTGCTCTTATGAGGCACTTCACATCTCTTTGTGTGAGCATGCACAGGTACTTCTATTCACTAAGTGAAGGAGTGGAGCAATAGTGCAAATGCGACTAGGGAAACTGCTATAAATTCATGTGTTTCACTTTGTTACTTCAGACTAGTGAATTTGGGGGTTGATGGCAGGGCTCCAATGTTATGTAAGGTCACTATTCAAAAGTGACAATGACGACTGCAAATAAGTGACAACATGACCTAGGGATAAAGTGACACAGAACAGATAGAAGATTCACAGAATACAGTTAGTGGGATATGATGAAATGACGTCACTGCCCATCACTTGTCGAATTCGCCTTACTCCTCATGACTTCTTTTTCTACTTCTGACTGACTATGCCACCCTACGCATTCGACAGAGATCACCCCTGTCCACTTGTTCGACAAGTCTATTCTATGCTTAGTCAATACTGAGAAGTGAACTTGCATCTGTTTTGGAGATGTGACTCAAATTGTAGTGAGGTGAATTCGCCAGGAGAATTCACCCTTTAGTCAATGAGGCCCTAGAACTGTGGGAGTGATCCATCAAAGTCTGAGCTGTCACTTAATGGTTTGAAATCATATCCATTCATCACTTCCCCAACTCTCCTTATTCACTGATGATTTTCATTCACTGTGATGTGGCATATAACGTGTCAAATTCAACAACTTCTCTTTGTGACACTTTGTGTGTGCAATAAAAATTTATGTACTCATCAAGTGTGAATTTACCAAGGTGTACTGCTGTGAATTTGACCATTTGACTTCACGAATTCAATGTGGAGAATTAGGGGACTGACAACAGGGCTCTTCTTTGGCCTAAGATGACATTTTATTCAGAAGTCCCAGAAAATAAAGTGACAAGGTGGCAACATAAGTTAGGAACTTGCGAATTTGGTTGGTTGAATGTTCCAACAAGTGGAAGTTCCTTATAAAGTGTAAAATTCAACAAATGCATGTAAAAGTCACTCAACTTCTTGACAAGGAAGAAACCCCATTTATTGCAGAAGATGGTACAGGCAGCATTTCATGGGCTGCACCCTTATCACACCTGATGGAAAGGAGGACATTTCTTAAAATGTTATGTGTTCCACTGTCTGCAATAAATGGAGGTTCATCCTTGCTATGCCGCTGAGTGACTGGCTGTGTTACTTATAACTGTCTGAAGGCTTATACTGGACTTCAGTGAAGTGCCTGGATCACTCTCAAGTGAGTATAATTCACAAGCACAATGCAAAATAAAATCTAGGTGCTCTTGGGAATAACTGACAGCTAAGGAATAAGCTGCTTCCCTTATTTAAAAAAATAGCCAATCCCAAATCTCAATGAATATATTTCATAAGGCTAAAGTCTCATTAAGTCATTGAGTAGAGTCATTCTCTACTACGTTTCTACTTAAATATGTAATTACCATGCATCAACTCTGTTTTTTTTTTCTGTCCACATTTTATCTATATTTAGGCTGTACAGTCTTTCTAATAACTAGATTTTAAATGAAAAAGTGGGCCACTGGAAAATTCATAAAAACATGTGCTTCCTGCTCAATACAGAGTTTAATAAGCCTAATTGAAAACAATAATCAGAAGAGTAAGAGGCATGGTTCTAAAAACAGATTATCACACGTCGTTTTAACACATGGCACAGCCAACACTTTGACTTTTTTAGTGATGAGCAAACAAACTTATTTCTTGCTATATTCTGAGAGGATTACCAACTTGACTCTTTGTGACCTTACAAATCAACTCCACAGATACGCACACTTACTGTATATAGCAACACTTATAAACTGACTTTAAACATACAAGTTCATGTGAAATCTGGAAAGACATCAAATTAAAATGAACTACAATGCCCTTTAATGAAAAGACCGGGTATCCTGATTAACAGTTAAAAAAAAAAGGGCTTTTTCCTTTTCTCCCCATAAACTGACCTTAAAGTAACATTTTCGCTACAGTGACTGTAGACTTGACTGCAATCTCTGGCATGGTGAGCCACAAAAATTTCTCTAGAAATAAATAGTGAGCTGTGGGCAATATATAACCAGATGCTGAAGGTAATCCTGCTCTCTGCATAATTTCTGTATTTAAATGTCAAATTCTAGGTATAGTTTTAGACTGGATGATACACATTACAAAACACATCCACTGTGCATTTGTTGCCTAAATTATCATCATTTTTCTGTTTAGTTGTATAACAACATTCTAGGAATTCTGCAATACAGTTGATGACTGACATTGTTTTCAGCCATTTATAACTCTTCACCAAACTGGCAGAGACAGAAGGAGAACACTGGGTAAGCTCCTCTTCTATTATAATGTAATTTATAGCGCTGGATTTAAAAGAAAATGACATGTATTGCAGAATTACAATAACTGCAAAAACGGTATAATGGTAGGGGTTTAAATGCAATGCTGGAACTGCAATTCTGACAAAGCATAGGTGAACAACAGAAAATAGTACCTTGACAAACAGCTAGATTTTTTTTTGGAGATTTTAAAATTATTGCATTTATATTTTTAAGTAGGATTGGTAGAAGCTGTTGGTTCTTTCCTTTTACGGTTCATTACATCCCACCAACTTCCCAGATTTCAGCATTAAATAAACTGCAGAACAGTTTGGTATTGTTTACATTGATAAGAAAATAACACATAAGATATTATTTTTAATCTCTTTGTATTAGAAAGACCTGCATTAGAGAGATATTTGCACCTGTGGCAGCAATTTACAAGATCATAATATGTTTCATTTTAGGATTTTATTTTATTTTTTCAATTAAAAGTAATTATCGATTATGTAAAGCTCAGTTAAAAACATTGACACATAAAGTAAATGGGTTACTTACTGCCATTCCAGTGCATCAAAACCGTCTGCAATTGGTTAGTAGATATGCAAATGTATTTCAATAAAAAGACACAATTCAAGCTTCAATTAAAAAGACTTAGCTTGTTTTGGATAGAAAAAGTCAGAATACTTATGTGAAATAACAATGTTATTATTCAAACCGTAATGCCATAAATTCCATCTTTAGAAATTGTTTTGGAATTTGAGGCTTACCATGTCCTTCAAAAGCAATAGGTGAAAGCAATTTTCTATGACTGGTACCTCATGGGACTTCCGAAGGCAAAAGACGATTATGAGGTAGATATTTTCTCTTTAATAAGATAATTATTGACTAGCTGGGAGGTATATCTATAGACACTAAGCTGTCTGTTACCTGTTGGTTAGCCTTGCTCAGTTCAGTACCACCCTTGGCAAATGTAGTTACATAAACTGGAAAGTCATATCCAAAGTCAATACACTAGAAGACTGACTATACGTTTACATTTCTATTGCATGATATCTGAAAATATGTTTCTTCCTCACCACATAACGATATATTACTGCTTCATGGACATTTTTGCTTTGGCTTTCTGTTGTAAAATTTTGCATATACAAAATGTTCATCCTCTGAAATCCAGTGGGCTTTGCCAGCGGAATACTAATGAGCAGAGTTATTCTTCCATAATGAAAATGGAAAAGGAAGCGTTGCTTTCTGGCTAATTAATGCTAGCAGTGATAAACACATTTTAACAGTAGTTTGAAATGAAGTATGTGAATTCCCCATAGATATTAGAGTCACTGAGAAAGTTGGGGGAGAAAATCTGAAAGCCTCCTTCCGCGTATTGTTCATCTCTCAAAATGTTCTTTCTATGATTATAGTATACAATGTTTTTCTTCCAACAACAAGTATAATTTGGAAATGTTATTCTAGCATAACAATTCTTACCCATTGGTAAACAGGACAATAAAATTAATCTATTAAAATACTTATAATAA
The DNA here is from genome assembly GCA_019650415.1 of Pipa parva. Classification (NCBI taxonomy): domain Eukaryota; kingdom Metazoa; phylum Chordata; class Amphibia; order Anura; family Pipidae; genus Pipa; species Pipa parva. The sequence continues at coordinate 15,478 of WMED01005060.1, forward strand.
AGTATAATAAAGTGGTGCCTTTGATAAAGGGCAGGATGCCCGAAACATGTAATGTTTACACCTTCACCCAATAACGAGTTGCAGCACAGCGGCCTATGCGTGGTTTCTTCATTTCCATAATTGTGAATATATTTTTGGGAAACTGCATGGTGCTCTCCAACGAAGGAACCTGAACCTTATTAACAACTACATCACTCATCTCAGATCCAGGGAGAACCTGTACAATAGGATTTGCTATAACATGTTTATCTGCAGGCTATATATATGTGGCTCTGAGTTTTAGAATGTATCTGTAGTGATAAATCAGAAGTTTAAAGGAATGATTTGCTTGGCCACTCCCATTTTTTCATGAGCACTGGTTATACCTTTGCTTTTGCATTTTTGGTGGAAATGTTATCTATTTAGCTGGGGCGGGGCTTATCAGCACTGCTAAGGAAGAATCTGTAGACAGAATGGGAGGGGGAGCAGGGCTGTTTGATTAAGAGGTGAGAACTCCTGATCCCAAAATCGTTTTTATATTTTAATGTTTAAGTTTAGGTTTATATACTGTATAAATGTAAAATATATGTATAGTTTTGTCCATAGCTTTACTTACACTTTAAGGAGTCAGCTAGGATACACAGTAAAATACTCACTATAAGGGAAGCATTCTGTAATATAGTTTATGTTACTACAGAATTCCAGTTTAAGTTTAATCTCAATATCTATATATATTTTTTCACATACTACAAGACCAAGTAGTAGACTATTGGCTAAAATCGCATAATGGTTTTAATTCACATCTATTTGTTGCTTCCCAGTATTTGTGTATGGAGCATACGTTTAGATGCAATGAATACACTACCGATTTGGATGCTTCTAATAGTAGTGGACATAAGAAGCTCTTCACAACAGTTTGCACGTGTCTGCACAGGTAATGCACCTATTGACCAAGTGGCAGAGTCTGTCAATGTGGGGAATGAGAACATGCATACTGCTCTGAATTTACCTGTTTGACTTTGCCAGATTAAAGTGGTGAATTAAGGGGTTGGTGGCAGGGCTACAGTGTTGCGTAAGGCATCTTTTCACTTCAAAGTGACAATAAAGACTGTGAAAAAGTGACAACATAAACTAAGGACAAGATGAGATAGAAATAGATGTAATATTAACTTATATACAGTTAGTGGGATATAGTGAGAATGACGTCACTGTCCTCCACTGGTCAAATTCACATCACTTTGCATCCAGATACAATTTGACAGACTACATCACACTACGCATCTGGAAGTGTCTGTTGCTATTCACTTGTTCACTAAGCGTATTCACCGCTTAGTCAGTAAGGAGAAGCAAATTTGCAGCTTCCCCAGTACGGCATCACATTTTGATGCAAAGGGAATTTGACAGACGCATTCACACTTTAGCCAGTAACCACCCAAATGTCAAAATTTTGTAATATTTGTGAATTACAATTCCATATTTAACAAAAGTGGACTACTGTATGGTGTCCCACTGACCTATGTTTTTCCATATTTATTTCATGTTTTAAAGAGAAAAAAAAAAATTTAATTCAAAGATGAAATTTATTTTTGTGAAATGCAAAGATGAAAGCTTTGAAATCAAACATGCTGCTTGGCTAATTCAAATATTTTCCGGATTTAATGGTTTACAGAATCATGACGCATCAGCTCATTCTTTAAGAAGAGAATCTCGACCACATAGTTAGCTAATATTTGCAGTGCATCACTGTGTGGTTTAAAAGTGAGCAGAAGAAATAATATAATTAATGTATACAAAATACCTTACAAAATTTAGCCTATTTACACAAAAGTTTGTCTGTTTGATGTAGAGTTTTATATATATATATATATATATATATATGATGTCCCACTGTGCATACTAATTATTACTCTTAGGCTTAAAAGGGCGCTAAAGGCATAGACTGGATGGAAACACAGTCCCATAGGTAAGGAAACTGGCTTACCCTTAGAGGACTCAGAGGTCTCTAGGACCATCCCCTCAGCTCTTTGATGATGAATCAAAGGGGGTGGTCCTAAGCCACTTCTGTGGCAGCATTGAGCCCTTTGTTGTAATAATGATACAAAGAGCTCAGCCAGCTGCATGGTAAGTTCCCTGCTCTGCAATCCAGCCCATAACTTCAGCTCCCCTTTATTAAATATTGTACATACATACATACAGTGTTATCCAATCCAGTGCTATTATATCTCACAATCTAAATGGCAAATGCTGATTCAGCAAATCCTCTTAAAAAGACATTTATATTGCATAGGATCTTAATAATGTTATAGCCACAAACCTTTTTAGGCAGCCCACTCATTAGTGACTGAGCTACGTTTTCTGTATAAAGATAATGCAACAATCAATTCAGCAGTTACTTACAAGAAACCATTCATTTCAACAGAAAACTGGATCTGGCTTTCTCTTCAAATATACATTATGGGGGTTATTCACTAAGGTGTGAATTCAAGAGTTGAATTCGCAAACAGCGGATTCCCAGAACAAATCCGCTATAATTTCCCCATTGTGAAGTCACAACAATTTTCCCATAATAAAGTCACAACAATTTTCCCATAAACGACTGTGACAATATTCTCATTATAAAAATGTGACTGCGACAGTAGCAGCCTATTGTGACTGTCTTTATCTGACTAATTCGCACCTATACGCAACAATTCGGACTTTAGTGAATACCCCCATAGTAAATGACTGAACATCTCATACAGGAAGATACGCATGTTTTCCAGTTTTTGAATAGTGAAGCTGTTATTTTTTTATTATGTTTTTTTACCAGATGTTGAAGTCAAGCCTGCTCTGATTGTACCAGATGTTGCATTAAAGCTTAATCCATCTGATGCTAATTTATTTCAAAATAGTCACTTTCAATGTAAATATTTGTTCAAAAGAATACAACACTGTGTGGTTGGCAAATATATTTATTTTAATACAATGTATTGTCTACAATACTATAGGTATTAAAAGGGCAGTTTAGGTGTTCAATAATGGTTTTACCATCTGGCTTAAAGAATATTATTATTCTAGCTTTCTGCACAAAAAAAAAAAATCCTCAGTATTAGTTTCATTTTACTTGCATTTCCAAAAGTTGACTTTTTTCCCCGCAGGTTAACAGAAAATCTACTATTGATAGTACTATGCCTAAGGCTAGCCAATGGAAAGAATCTATAATTACAGCCAGCACTCTGATACATGATCACTATCATGCAAGGTCCATATCCTCATACACTGTGTATAACTTTTCTACTGTAGATATACTTAAAAAAGTCACTTTCAGCCACCCCTTTAATTTTTAAGCTTAGGTTTAGGTAGTGTTTGATACTGTTTGAAATTAGGAATACATTGTTTCCTGTTTTTATCTATTAAATGAATATAAAGGACAGGGAAAAGAGCAAATCCTTAGGTTAATATCCATTGCTATATAATATATAGAGGATTATATAGTATTGAATTTGGTATGTTAAAAAGAAATATAATAACTTTATTTAATGACAGTCTAGAATAGATTAGAATGTTACAATTTAGTATGGCAAAGACATTGTGAACTCATTTGTTCATTGGCTGGTCATTAAACTGCAATCTAAAACTGATATCCATTAATTGTGTGCTTGCTAGCTTCATTCTTCAAACTAAGTTCTTCAATGAGTATTTTTCTATCCCAGTAAATATCCCAGCTGAGTGGTTAATGGTCCCTGTGAATCTTTAGCAAAGATCACATGATAGCTCCCCTGAGCCAAAATAACCAAGGAACCATGAACTGGTAATGAGTTGAGATCCTGGAGGTATGGTTGTAGTGAATGGTTATACTCTACTCTGTTAGTTGCATTGCTGATTCTACTGTCACTCTGTTAGGTGGGCATGTTAGTAAACACCTTACAGCTATTGCATTTTATTTAAATAGAATGCCTGATTCCCTTGATTTGTTGCTCAACACTGGCTCCTTTTTGTAAATAAGTAGCTTATAAACGTACATTCAGCTAGCCTGGAGCATCCAAGAAGTAATGTATGCTGCCCCTGTAAGTATCGTCTACAGAGGACTGTGGGTAGCATGGGATAGTATTGTTTTAGAGATAATATACATACACTTAAACCAAGCAAGGGTGGTTATTAATCCTGCCAAAATATACAAACAACTTTTTTCTTAATGCTGTAGTAACATTACATGAAAAATATTTCTTCATTATCTTTGTCTATGGAAATGCCATGTCATAAATCTATCATTGTTATTGTGTGTATATGTAATTCTGTAAATAGTTAATAACATGAGAAAGCTTATCATGTAGAAACCAGGTCAAATTTATTTTTAACAGTTACAGATTTCTCCTACAAATTTAAATTGACCAAGCTTAATGATAAGTCATTAACAATGTACAGTATATCATGTAGCATTACCTCTGTAATCAGAAAAGAAAACAAATGAATGCAAACCCACTAACAGTTACTACTGGCTGTACCAAATATACCCACTAACAGTTACTACTGGCTG